>JAGSMP010000915.1:0-72500 GCA_029286625.1 Parnassius orleans
CTAACCTTTTTTTTCGGGGAATCTCATGGACTACCTCCGCCTGGGGAAAGGTGGAGGGCGTGCCGGACTTACCGGCTAAAACCACCCCGGTGTCTCTCGCACGTGCGGGCGGGTGCGGGAATCCAAATTCTTCCGCAGCCCCACACTAGTGCTGGCCCGGTCTGTCCGGGCCTGTCTCCCGCACGGGGTAGTGAGGTGTTCGACTACCCCGTGCATCGCCCAGAGGCGCGCGCCGACACCCGCTTGCGCCTCCGCCTCGGGTCCATTGAAGAGGGGGACCCCAAGTCCCTGCCCCTGGACCCATTCATGGGGGGCCGGCGTTGTCCGCCCCTTCCTGCGCTCAGTGTGCCTTCTGCGGCCGGGGAAGGGTCGAGATCTCCCTTTCCTGTTCCGCAGTTTCTTCTGCGACATCACGTCCTCGCAGAAGGACACCACCGCGTCCCACGACCTGCGCTACCGACCATCTTCCGCACTAAGGCCGGCAGCGACAGATCGCCCTACTTCATTTGTGAGGACACGGCGCTGCTCCTCCCAAGCTGCACACTCGGCGAGCGTGTGTTGCGCCGTGTCCTCCCCACAATGGACGCAGGTGGCACTGAGCGTCCGGCCCCTGGTCATGCGGGCACAGGGCCAGCAGCCGTGCCCGACAGCACCTGCGTCACCCTAAACGACAGGAGCCGTGCCTTCCCGAGCCAGTCGTCGAGTACTGGCCGGATCGCCTCGACGGTAGCGAGGCCGGCGGTAGGGCGCAGCCTTGCCGCCATTCCGCCACCAAGACCTGACGGAGCTCCTCTCGGCGCAGCGCGATCTGCCGCTGCACCGGCCTCGAGCCCTGTGCCCGCTCTTCCTCGCGCCATCGATATAATGACGCGAGTACCGCCTAAGTCCCAGGGCGGGGATCCGGCCAGGACGCAAGCCGCCTCGTAGGAAATCGTGCGATACCCGCGGACGACTCTGACGGCCATCGCCCTTTGCGGTTTACGCAGCATGGCGAGAGTGCTGGCCGTCATGTCCATCGCCCACACAGGGGCCCCATACAGGGCCATGGACCGCACGATTCCCACGTACAACCGCCTACAGGCGGCACTCGGGCCCCCCAAGTTGGGAAGCAACGTTGAAAGCGCGCCTGCTGCACCCATCAATTTGGGCACCAGCCGCCGGAAGTGGGGTCCGAATTCCCATCGGCTGTCGAGCACCAATCCCAGATACCGGCGGGACTCGACAGCTATCCGGGCCCTGCTGACCACGATGTGTGATCCGGAGGCGGCGCGTCGAGGGCCATGGAACCCGATGGCTCCGACTTGTTTAGGGCCACCTCAGGCCCAGGCGCCGGATGCGGTTCACCACTCAGACACCGCAGCCAAACCAACGCTGCCTCCTGTGCGAGCTCCCCCGGCAGTGACAAGCGTGTCGTCTGCATAACAACCTAACAACCAACCTAACTAATTCCAACTAACCTAACCTAACCTAACCTAACCTAACCCTAACCTAACCTAACCTAACCTAACCTAACCCAACCTAACCTAACCTAACCTTTTTTTTCGGGGAAACTCATGGACTACCTCCGCCTGGGGAAAGGTGAGGGCGTGCCGGACTCTTACCGGCTAAAACCACCGGTGTCTCGCACGCAAGCGGGGGCCGCGGAATCCAAATTCTTCCGCAGCCCCACACCAGTGCTGGCCTGGTCTGTCCGGCTCCTGCACGGGGTAGTGAGGTGTTCGACTACCCCGTGCATCGCCCTCAGAGCGCGCCGACACCCGCTTGCGCCTCCGCCTCGGGTCCATTGAAGAGGGGTGGGGACTTCCCAAGTCCCTCGCCCTGACCCATTCATGGGGCCGAAAAGGCGTTGTCCGCCCTTCTCCTGCGCTCGGTGCCTTCTGCCGGGGGAAGGAGTCGAGATCTCTTTCCTGTTCCGCAGTTTCCTTCTGCGACATCACGTCCTCGCAGAAGGACACCACCGCGTCACGACTCTGCGCTACCGACCATCTTCCGCACTAAGGCCGGCAGCGACAGATCGCTTCCTACTTCATTTGTGAGGACACGGCGCTGCTCCTCCCAAGCTGCACACTCGGCGAGCGTGTGTTGCGCCGTGTCCTCCCCACAATGGACGGTGGTGGCACTGAGCGTCCGGCCCTGTCTATGCGGCACAGGTACTTGCCGAAGCAGCCATGCCCGACAGCACCTGCGTCACCCTAAACGACAGGGGCCGTGCCTTCTCCGAGCCAGTCGTCGAGCTGGCCGGATCGCCTCGACGGTAGCGAGGGCGGCGGTAGGGCGCAGAAGCCTTTGCCGCCATTCCGCCACCAAGACCGACGGAGCTCCTCTCGGCGCAGCGCGATCTGCCGCTGCACCGGCCTCCCCGTGCCCGCTCTTCTCGCGCCATCGATATAATGACGCGAGTACTTTCGCCCTAAGTCCCAGGGCGGGGATCCGGCCAGGACGCAAGCGCCCGTAGGAAATCGTGCGATACCCGCGGACGACTCTGACGGCCATCGCCCTTTGCGGTTTACAGCATGGCGAGAGTGCTGGCCGTCATGTCCATCGCCCACACAGGGGCCCCTAGGGCCATGGACCGCACGATTCCCACGCTACAACCGCCCACAGGCGGCACTCGCCCGCCAAAGCAACGTTGAAAGCGCGCCTGCTGCACCCATCAATTTGGGCACCAGCCGCCGGAAGTGGGGTCCGAATTCCCATCGGCTGTCGAGCACCAATCCCAGATACTTCATGGTGGACTCGACAGCTATCCGGGCCCCGCTGACCACGATGTGATCCCGGAGGCGGCGCGTCGAGGGCCGGAACTCGATGGCCTCCGACTTGTTTAGGCCACCTCCAGGCCCAGGCGCCGGATGCGGTTCACCGCAGCGACACCGCAGCCGTGGCAACAACGCCTCCTGTGCGGCTCCCCGGGCGGTGACAAGCGTGTCGTCTGCATAACAACCTAACCTACTTCTTCTTCTTCTAACCTAGCAACCTAACCTAACTCAACACTAACCTAACCTAACCTAACCTAACCTAACCTAACCTAACCTTTTTTTTTAAATCCTCATGGACTACCTCCGCCTGGGGAAAGGTGGAGGGCGTGCCGGACTCTTACCGGCTAAAACCACCCCGGTGTCTCTCCGCACGTGCGCGCGAGGCCGCGGGAATCCAAATTCTTCCGCAGCCCCACTGGTGCTGGCCGGTCTGTCCGGCCTCGTCTCCTACACGGGTAGTGAGGTGTTCGACTACCCCGTGCATCGCCTCAGAGGCGCGCGCGACACCCGCTTGCGCCTCCGCCTCAGGTCCATTGAAGAGGGGTGGGGACTTCCCAAGTCCCTCGCCCTGGACCCATTCATGGGGCCGGAAGGGCGTTGTCCGCCCTTCTCCTGCGCTCAGTGCGCTTCTGCGGCCGGGAAGGTCGAGATCTCCTTTCCGTTCCGCAGTTTCCTTCTGCGACATCACGTCCTCGCAGAAGGACACCACCGCGTCCCGACTCTGCGCTACCGACCATCTTCCGCACTAAGGCCGGCGGCGACAGATCGCTTCCTACTTCATTTGTGAGGACACGGCGCTGCTCCTCCCAAGCTGCACACGGCAGCGAGCGTGTGTTGCCGTGTCCTCCACAATGGACGCAGTGGTGGCAGGCGTCCGGCTCCTGTCTATGCGGCACAGTACTTGCCGAAGCAGCCATGCCCGACAGCACCTGCGTCACCCTAAACGACAGGGGCCGTGCCTTCTCCGAGCCAGTCGTCGAGCTGGCCGGATCGCCTCGACGGTAGCGAGGGCGGCGGTAGGGCGCAGAAGCCTTTGCCGCCATTCCGCCACCAAGACCGACGGAGCTCCTCTCGGCGCAGCGCGATCTGCCGCTGCACCGGCCTCCCCGTGCCCGCTCTTCTCGCGCCATCGATATAATGACGCGAGTACTTTCGCCCTAAGTCCCAGGGCGGGGATCCGGCGGACGCAAGCCGCCTCGTAAATCGTGCGATACCCGCGGACGACTCTGACGGCCATCGCCCTTTGCGGTTTACGCAGCATGGCGAGTGCTGGCCGTCATGTCCATCGCCCACACAGGGGCCCCATGGGCCATGGACCGCACGATTCCCACGGCCAACCGCCTACAGGCGGCACTCAAACCCCAGGTTGGGAAGCAACGTTGAAAGCGCGCCTGCTGCCCATCAATTTGGGCAGCCGCCGGAAGTGGGGTCCGATTCCCATCGGCTGTCGAGCACCAATCCCAGATACTTCATGGTGGACTCGACAGCTATCCAAACCCTGACCACGATGTGTGATCCCGGAGGCGGCGCGCGTCGAGGCCATGGAACTCGATGGCCTCCGACTTGTTTGAGGCCACCTCAGGCCCAGGCGCCGGATGCGGTTCACCACGTGACACCGCAGCCGTGGCAACCAACGCCGCCTCCCTGTGCGAGCCCCGCAGTGACAAGCGTGTCGTCTGCATACGTCAAGTCGGCGCCCGATGGGAGTTCACCTCAGCACCCGCAGTCAGCCGATGTTCCACAGGAGCGGTCCCAAGACCGATCCCTGCGGAACACAGCACGACATGACGCGCCGACCAGCGCCGTCACGTCCCCGATACGTAACGCATCTCTTCAAGGTAAGCCCCTATTGTGCGGCGGAGGGCACGCGATGGTAATTCAGCGCCTCCCGAATACAACCCAGGGTAGGTGAAAGGCGTTGGAGATGTCTAAAGACACCGCCAGCACCACCCCACCCCGGATACCGTCTCCTCCGCCAGGGCCCTCACGCGCGTAATAGCGTCTATGGTGGAGCGCCCGCGACGAAAACCAAATTGGTTCTCGTCCAGGTCCGGCCCTCTCTGCACAAGTGGCTGACGAGGCGATCTGCGATGATACGCTCAAAAGTTTGCCCGCCTCGTCAAGCAGCACTATGGGCCGGTACGCGGACGGTGAGGTCGTGGGGCGCCCTCCTTCCTGAGCAGGACCAACCTCCCTCCTTCCACACACTGGGAAGCTGACCCTGCTGGAGACATGCCGTGAAGAGCCCTCAACTGGGGCTCTAGCTCCTTCAGAGCCAGGACAAGAGCTCGACCAGGAACTCCGTCGGGTCCGGGCGCTGTGTTTCGAGTCGCGACACGGGCTGCTCTGTCTCTGCTTGCGTCACCGGGGACATCGGTGCTCTCTGGAGAGTCTGTGGCTGAGGGCGAAGCCATCGCCGGGGAACGTCCCACTGTTCAGGAAGAGAGCCGATACCACCGCCTCTAGCAACTGGGGTTGCATGCCTTGTGTTAGTGGAGGCGCCCAGGACGCAATCTCGCCCCTGTACCCAACGGTAGGGGCGCCCCACGGATCCCGATCTAGGGACCCCAGCAGCTCCTCCCTGGCACGCGACTTTGAGTCGCCGATGGCCAGCCACAGAGTCTTCTTAGACGCGCGGTACACTCATATAGCGCGTCCTCCTCGGCGGAATCCGTCGACGCCGCCTCCGGTATCGGTGTACCGGACGAGCCGCAACGCACGCTATGCAATTGCGCGATCTCGGCGGTCCACCACACCTGGTGCTTTGCGGACCGTTGGCGGACACGGGCATGGATGCGTCGCAGATCTGCATCATCGCCCCGCGAAACCGTAGCGCGCCACCGCTTCGACGTCGACGCCGTCCGTCATCGACTCCCAGATCCAGGACTGGACTAAGGCAGCTTCCTCAGTAGTTCCTGTCGATGCGCCAGCCCAATCGTTAATCGTTGTTGATGGCGGCCGCTCGCGACCCGTCGAACCGGATATATCGATGGTCCGACAGCGTCTCCACCTCTACGGCGACACGCCAGTCGCGGACTCGGCTGGCGACAGAGGGGCCAGCGAGCGAGACGTCCACTATCGACCCGCCCTGCCGCACGCACGTGGCCGAACCCGATTCAGGACGACCAGACCAGTCGTCACCGTCCACTTTTCAGCACCTCGCCCCGAGGGTCAGTGACCGAGATCCCACGCCGATGACCTTGAGATTCCGAGCACCAGAACAGACGAGGGATAGCGGCTCACGACGGCGCCCAACTACAAGGAACCCTCAAAGTCGGCGAGACTCTTGTTGGGGAGAAATACGCCCCACAATAACGATGCCGCCCGAGGCAGCAACCCAGCCGCGGCCCCGAGACGTCACGATCAGAGTCGTTAATAATGGCCACCAAACCGTCAGCGCATCCCCAACCAGTTGTCACGGGCGGGATGAAGTACGGTTGGCGACCACAGCCACGTGAATCGACCACTCTGCTGCCTGGAGTAGGAGATCCTGAGCTCGGCACAGTGTTGATATTGCCCTGGAGAAAATGGAATTGTGCCGTTACTGGCATTCCATTCCTCGGCAACGGTCCTGGGCCGAGTCGGTCCGGAGCTGCTAGCCTGCGGGGGCAGCGAGGTTAACCCGGCAGGCTTAGTGCTCCTTCTTTCTTTCTTTTGGCCTTGCTGGCAGGCGCCCCAGGCCCCTCCTACTTCCTGTGCTCCGCTGGCCTTCCCGCAGCAGAACAAAGGCTGCAGTTAAGCGCCGCGGTGCACAGGCCCTTGGCCAGGCTGGCCGCAGCGATAACAGAGGTCACTACGGTCAACCTCGGCGGTGCACTTCGCCCGGACGCCCTTTTCCAGGCACCGGAAGCACCGCAAAGGCCGGGGCTGTAGTAGCTTGGTCCTGCCGCCACCCAGCCTACCACAGCAATCTGCCGCTATCGGCGATCTTCTTCGCCGACGCTACAGGGCACCGAACCCAGACCGCGCCGAGTCCGGTGGCGTCGGTGCGTATATCGCCAGCCCGCACCTTGTCCGGCGGACACCTCCGCTTCTGGCAACGGCCGCCACTACCTCAGAGGTCACCGAGTCGTCCAGGCCAGCAATCCGCACCTCTGCGGTTTTCATTGGTCTGAGACCGGACGTCCCTCAGGTTGAGGACCCTCATCTTGGCGGCCAGTGCATCCGCCTTTCGGCACTGCCGCTCACAGTACCAGCCACCTCGAACAGCCGCGCACCCGTGACAGCCTGCTTGAGGGTGATGGACTGAAGGCCAAGATCTGATAATTTGATCTTGGCTGGCCTCGGCGATGACCGACTGGTACGTCACGCCACGCTCCACAGCCCGCTGCAACGTTAGAGTCACAGCATTGGACCGCGGAACATGCACAGTCGGTCTCTTGCGACCGCTTTGGCAGTCCGCCGCGCAGGTTTAGGAGCCGTCTTTGCGGTTCCACCTGGGGCGCATGCAGCTGCGGCCTTTGGCGGCTTTGCGGGTTTTGCGGCCCACGACTCGCCCAGGTCTCACCTTAGACCTGGCAGTCGTGGGCTGGTCGCTCGGAGGCCCTCCGCGGGCTTTTGTTACCCTCCGCGGGCTTCCCTTTTGAGACGCAAGTCTCGGCGGCTCCTCAGTCCTCCGCGTGTCAGCCGCTAAAGGCGGACGGAGGATTTCCGCCGAGACGCCGAGAAATTGCCTCCAGCCGAGCGTTAACCATGCTCCCGCACTGGAGCATGCAGAGCCGGACAATGCGCTCGACCTCTTCGTCGGTACGAGGGCTTGCCGGTCGCGGTGTGGAGTCGGGGCCACTACAGGTGCGGCATCGGTGGACGTGCGTCGCTGTTGCTGCTCGCTTAGCGCAGCGACTTGCCGCCGGAGGTCCTCCAGGTCATTTCTGAGGCGGCTGTTTTCCTCCTGCAGCTTTGCGACCTCGTCAGAGGCCGTCCTGTTGAGGAGGATGCCAACCGCCTCCCGATATCAGCGGCAGCCTCCTTAAGCCACGGGTGAACGTCCTTTCAGGCTGCCGGACTTGGTGGCAACCTTCAGGACTAAGTCCACCCCATCTAGGCCAGCTGGCTCAAGGCCACCGCAGATGGCTCCCCTCCGCTGCAAGAGCAGCTCTGTCGCTCGCGAGCGCGTCGGCCATTTCCGATACTTCGTCGGCCGCGACGGCTTTGCGCTGCTCCCCTTGGCGGCGTTGAGCTCCGCCTTGAGCTCCCCAGCGAGGCACAGCTTTCACCGCCATCGCCAGGGTCCTCCGTAGTGAACCCCATGTCACTTTCGCCTACTAGCCGCCGAGGTATTGGAGCACACGAACCGTCCGTGCTTATCCTCCGCGGCTGCGAAGCACTCGCCCCTCGATGCCTGTCGACCCTCCCGAAGTCGGCAACTTGGGGCCGGCAGGCCTTCCTCATCTGAAGATCGCACACTGGACGTTTCCTAGCGGAAGATGTCCCACGCGACCGATTTCCACCGCTTCCAGTATCCGATCCAGCCTTTTTTCAACCTCTACTGATTTTAGGTATTTATTTATTTTTCCATTCTTATCCCACGAGTGTGAGGAAATAAAGTCCATCCGGGCAGCGCCTTTGCCCGGATAAGCCATGCGTAACCCGTCAAGGGTGTCGGCCGGTACCCGACGGGGCAACGCTAACGACTGAACATTTACCCATCAGCCATGCAGCTCCTCACGGCGTGCCACGCTTGAGCCTGGGTGATTTTTAAAGAGGTTATCATCCCGCGACCCAGGCGGTTGTTAAGAGCCCTCGGCCCCGCGAGACGCAGATCCACGACACGCCAGAGGGATTCCGAGTTTCGAACGGTGGCAGAGTTGATACGGGTTCTTCCCATGCCTGCCCAGAGTCCGGGTGAGGAACACTGAGCCCATTCAGTTTCCTTTAACAGGGTGTGGTCCCTGAAAATCCCGCGATTACGGTTGCCCGGCGTCGGCAAAAGCCGAGTGCACCTGGCACCTCACCGCGCATGTCACATTCTCTGTTCCTCTCAACGGAGAGGATACAGGAAGCAATAGTAGGCCCTCCATCATCTAAACAAGCCCTCACTCAGCCAGTTTTGGTCCGCGACGGTTTCCGCTACCACCCATATCTGAGTGGCGTTCCCCATCCGCCACCTGGGGACGCGCCTGATGGGAGCTCTGGCAACTCCACACGGGAACCTAACCTAACCTAACCTAACCTAAACCGTTTTAAGTGCAAGGAGAGTCCATCGTATCTGGTGACCCCAAGTGAGGCCTGGAGTGGGAATCTCTCACATAGTGTTAGAATGCCCCATCTTGGTATAGAACGTTTTGAAGTTGAGAGTAAGATGAAACCAAAATAACGGCTGAAATGTGAAGGATATCATGGAGAGGATCAAAGAAATGTATTTCTAGATTATTGCGTAAGAATAGGAGAAAAGTAATTATAAGAAATAAAAGTAGTTAAGAAAGTATGCTGTATTAATATATTGATGTATATTACTTATAAGCATAATACTGTGTAGATTAAAATATTGTTAGCAAGTAAGCAGTAGAAAGAATAAAATAGATTAGTTGTGTACATTTATTTCACTGAAATAATGCCCAGCAGTGAAAAGAAGGAAAGAATAGAAATAAGAATGTAGTTAGATTAGATAATAAAGAATAGATAGAAGGGAATCCCACCCTTAGTAGAAAGAAAGACGATGGATGCAAGAAAGAACTAGTATGTAGAATGAAAGCAATGAGAAGCAGAAGCGAGAATGGTAATGAAAGAAACAGCTGAAATAGGCTCCGATAATGGAGGCAGAAGTATAAAAAAAAAAAACCTAACCTAACCTAACCTAACCTAACCTAACCTAACTAACCTTGCAAATTTGGGTCTTAATTCAAGGTCACCAATGGATAAACCTTGCAAGGCGAATCGAATGAGCCCAAACTCGACCATCCTAAGTGATATAGATCCCAAGTTATCATAATTTTTAAGATTTGTGGCCATCTTTGTCCGCCATCTTGGAAAACTTTGAACCATCATAACTCCTGAACGGCTCATCGTATCGAAACGCGGTTTCCACTACCTATTTCCTCAATATCCTCAATTGGTGTAACATAAGACTATTTATATTTAAAAAATAGGAGGAAAAAAAAAAAAAATAGAGTCGACTCTATCATTGAAAAAGAAAGAGACTGCTTATCTTTCCCTGGCAAGAAGCATCATGTCTGACAAATCAAAGAGATCGGTAGCTAGTTCCTCAGACAAACAAGTAATATCCAAAAAGAAAGGCAATATCTGTTCCACCAAGGCTAGTAAAGAACCTGCTAGAACTATAACTAGTGGGGAAGCGAGCGTACTGGAATCAAGAGCTCACGCAGCTGCGGAGTGCCCCACACAGTCGCCAGCACAATCTAGTCGCCAGATATTGCCAACCTGCATCTCGGAAGAAACTGAGCGAACTCCAACTCTAGAAGCAGCTAGCCCATCACTTAAGCTTGATGAGGCTATTACGTCTTCTCCAATGCTTAATAGATCAGAATCGAGTCTGCTTCGCATAAAAACCCAGATACGCCAGGCAAAAGCAGTAGAGGTCCAAGAGGCTACAAGAAGAATGTCTGAGGCGGAAGATCCTCTTGACTCCGACTGCGATAGTAAAGACACCAATACTTCCCTAGACGCTTCGACACGCTCTATTAGTGGCAGTCGAATGTTCCTGAATGAACTGCCGAGACACGCAAACGAGATACTGCAGCGCACAAAATCCGAGCTGGAAAAGTCTGGCAATCTCAAGAGAGAGATACGGGAAAGCGTAACGTCAGGCCTGTATACTCTTTATGAGATGGTCTTAAAACTTTCAGACTCAAGGATGCTGCACATGCTCGAGGCTAATAAGCAGAAACTTAATGTATCACGAGAGTCAGAGAGACTAACCCAGAGACATGCTAGGTTCATGCACGAGACGCTGGGTCAATATGCTTTACTAAAAGATCTCATAGAAAAATTGCAAAAAGAAGCTGAATCTATGAGAATGATTCTGTCGTATGATTTATGTACTGCAATAACGGAAACTAAACGCGAGGTTGCTACAGTCAAACAGGAGATATCAATGTCTAGCTCCGTCACCAACCAGCTAAAGATATTAATAGAAGAATTAAGATCTTTCCGTGAGAGCTATTCCACAACAAAAGAACCCACCATCCCTCCTCTTTTTGCTGAAGATTTACATGAAATACGCAGTATATTACGTGATTTAAAATCCTTAAGAGATGAACAATCCAACCAAAAGGTCCGTGAATCTCCAATGGATCAAGAAATGGATCTTGAGGAGTGTGTTCGAGGTGTCTCTCAAGAGCTGCGGCAACATATCCTAGAAATGAAATCGCAGCTTCAGGGAGACATAATTGACCTCCGTCATCAAGTATCCAAAATCACGGAGAACGAAGCAAATTCTAATAGGAACCCTGTAGACTCTCTAATTACCTCGGTACAAGCCAGCATAGAGGAACTTCGGAGAGAAACCAGGGAGCTGCAAGACACAACTGTAGAATCAGCTGCTCCCATTCGAATGGCTATAGGGACTACGTAACGAAGTAAGATGTCAACCAGCTAAAGAGATCTCTTACTGAAGAGGATAAGCAAGTAGATTGCTCACCAGAACAACAACAAAGCGTCAAGGCAAACGAACAAAGGCACGACCACGCTAAGAAGTCCTCGCTCACTCAGAGGTAACAGCAAGACCGAACTACTCAATTATGATAGAGTCAGCCGATCCTAGGAACGACATAATAAAACAAGTCAAAAATGGAATTGACATAATAGAGTTAGGCGGGTGAACCACATTAAAAATGTAAGCAACATCCTGATAAGCTGCGAGTCTGAGGGCGACAGACAAGTTCTGCAAGAAAACTCAGAAGCAGTGAATAAATTAACCGTACAAAGACTTAATAAAAATCCTCTGTTGCGGTTAATAGGGGTCGTTCATGACCTAAACGATAAGAAAATTGAAGAAGCTGTAATCAAACAGAACGGCTCCTTACTTGAAAATACCGAACTCACAAATATATATAAAAGTCGTAAGGAGGGATAAAGGTCGCACTAGCTCTACAAATAACATTATTTTGGAGACAAGACCACAAGTCTGGTGTAAACTTAAAGACCAGACTAAGGCTTGGCTTCCAAATCGTTCCAGCAATCGATCAATCTCCTCTAGTGCAATGTTACCGCTGCCTTGGATTCTCCCATTGTGCAAAGGAATGCAGAATAGAGAAGGCATTTTGTGGCTATTGCGCAGAATTTCACGACACACGAGAGTGTCATAATAATGCAGCCCCAAAATAAACTGCAGCAATAAAAATTCAGACGACAGAGCATGCATTCATCCAGCTTACAGCTCAGAATGTCCTGAGTGGAAAGATGGGATAGAATTGCAGATCCTTAACAACATATGCTAAGGCAACAATTCGCTTCCAGAAAGATAAAGATAAAATTACCAAAATTGCCCAAATAAATCTCGGCAGAGGGCAAGCCATGATGTGCAGTTCAGAGCAGCTGAACAACAAGGAATCTCAATCCTTCTTGTTCAAGAACCTTATATTGGAGCTAAAGCTCATGTAAGTTGTAAATATAGGGTAATACAAAAGTAACTGACAATAAAGAGAAACCAGTTAAATCGGCTGTCATTGTTGTCGACCCAAATATACAGCATAGTATAAACCAAAAGACAGTAACAGAGAATATAGTAGCATGTAAAATTAGTATAAATAAATTATGTAACTATAGTCAATGGTCTTGAAGAAAACGCTGAAATTGAAGAAGACCCACTCAAAATTACCAGTTTTATCAACATTCTAAACACTGAACACGTCATACTGGGAGGAGACCTATCGCCAAGAGTCCCTGGTGGCTGCAATGTGGAGGACAGTCGGGGAACAGCCGTGGCTGAAACCCTAGCACAACCAGATTTACACATTTTAAATGAGGACATATGCCAACTTTCCATGTATGCAGGGTAATAGAGAATACATCAGTATCATTGATACTGCATGTACATCAAACTTATTAAAGAAAATAAAAGCTGGAAAGTGGACCCAGACCTCGTCACCCTGTCTGACCATAGAGCAATAACTTTGAGCTTAACGCTTTGAAAGCAAATGATGAAACACAACAAAGAACCTCAACACAATATATAATATGAAAAGGCAAACTGGGAAATCTTCAAATTAAGAGAGGAACTAAAATCTTCAAAATTCTGAAGAATTCATAGACTTATAGATACTCCACAACTCCTAGAGCATGCGCTACACTTACAGCAAATGCATACATACCCTTGTGAGAATGCTATTCCAAAACTATCAAGGGAAATGTCTAAAAAACACCATGGTGGACCTTAGAGGGACGCAAAGAAAAGGAAGTAATATGAAAAGGAAAGGATTAAACACTCTAATCCAAGAAGAAAAGCTTACGTAGTTGAAGAATATATACAGGCTAAAGATGAATATAAAATCTATTACTGACGCCATGACCCAGAGTTGGAAACAATTTTGCCGAGACAAGATAGAGAGAACATGTGGCAAAGTATATACAGAGTGATCCGCAAGGACCCAAGGCTAGGGACGATACTGTTGAGAATATCACCATCAACAGATATCTTGTCTCCTACACAATCCGCCGAACTTTGGCTAAAACTTTCTATCCAACAGATGATACTCAACAGATGATTTGAATCACATACAAATAAGAACAGAAGTGGAAAATATAAGAAGACATCTATCAGAATGTATAACATACGATCAAATTATACCATACACTGCACACAGAGGTAGAGACCGTATTTAAGAATATGAGTCCAAAAATCACCACCAGGAGGACGGATTTCATCACGACATTTGCTACAAGACCTACTCAGCCGAACCAGTCATTCTTCTGAAGATATTTAACAAATGCTCACACTCGGTTACTTTCAAAATCTGAAAATGCAATCATCCGAATCATACCAAACCCAATAGAGATGACTACACCATAAAACCTACCGTCCGATTGGCCTGTTACCAATACTCGGGGAAAGTACTGAGAAACTGTTCGTGACTAGACTAACGTGGCAGATAGGTCGCGACTCAAACTAAGTAACCGACAATACGGCTTTGTTCCTCAGCGAGGACAGAGGACGTTGTACGACACCAGAGGTTGCCGTGCGCGTAAAGAACAAGGAGATGGCGGTAATCGTTTCGATCGATATTGAGGGTGTTGATAACGCCTTGTGGCCTGCAGTGATTGTTGAATTACAAAGAAGGAGATCGATAAAGCAAACCAAAACTTATAGATAGTTACCTCTGACAGGTCGATTACACTTAGGTACGCCAACACAGAGATTGGAAAGAGCACAGATAAAGGTTGCATACAAGGATCTATCTGTGGACCACTAATGGAACATCTTGGATTCTACATCAAGCAGAGATCTGAAATGTACACGTCCAGGCTTATACGACGATATTATATTAATAGGGACCGGAAGACAGCATCAATAATAGAGAACAAAATCAACACAGCGCTAAATAGAATATCTAATTGGGGCTTGTCAAAAAATGAACTGCGGCTCATAAAACGCAAGCTATCCTTATAACAAAGAAATATAAATATGAGATGCCTAACTAAAGCTTAATGATACCAATATAGTATTTAGTGAAAACTTGAAAATTCTCGGCTTCAACATTGATAAAAATTTGAACTTCAAACACGTAGAAGACACTACAGAAAAGCTATTGCAATATACAAAAAGGTTTCAAAACAGCAAGAGCACAATGGGGGACTCAACTGGAAATTTAGACTATATACATCACTATCCTAGAGCCTATAATGTTATACGCGGCAGCTTGTTGGGGAAATAATGCATCTATATACAGATACGCAAACGACTCGACTCTATAACGAGAGTATTCTGTATTATGATTTGTAAAGTCGAACATCTTCGCTAACTTCCTGTGCCGCCTTAGCAAGAATTATACCATTAGACTTAAGAGCTCAAGAACAATTACAGATCTACGAAGTAAAAGAGGAAAGTCCATTGAGCAACTACCAGGGAGGAAACTTGCCATACCAGTAAGTCTTAACCTTCCACATCCGGCGTTCCGTGTCCAAGAGACTTACAATGACATATGTACAGAAAAGGATCTTGAAACGATAGAAAAACCACCTGCTATCTACACTGACGGCAGTAAAATCTCTCAGGTAAGGTTGGGGCCGCTGTGCTGCTGGGAAAATGGAAAGGAAACTCACAAGGTAAAATTAAATTAGGTAATCACTGCAGCGTTTACCAGGCGGAACTAGTTGCAATATTGAAGGCACTCAACATCATAAGATGCAAACGGATTTGTAAATCTAATATATTGAGTGACTTCGGTCGCCTTGGAAACCTTTCAAACTTAGTACTCTTAATCCTTTGGTAGCTGAAATTTTGAAAATATACAGGATATACGTAATAATCAAGGCGATGAAGTTCTTCGATTAAGTTCTCATTGTGAATCCCAGGAATGAAAGAGCATGAACTGGCGAAATCAGCAGCGGAGACGTCTAAGCAAGCGCCAACTACGACTGTTTCCCACTGTCCTTTGCAAAGCGTCAAATCAGGGACAACTCAATAATAAGGTAAAAGAAAGGTACACCACATCCGACACAGGGTCAACGACAAGAAGATTCTTCATGTATAAAAGAAGCATATAAAACTATGTAAAATAAATAAACAACTTGATGTCGCAAATGCTGACAGGTCATGGAGGCTTTAAATCATACCTGTTTAGATTTGTTGTCAGAAAGCCCTTATTAGCTGTGATAGTCAAACATCGCAAACAATAGAACATATCCTTTTAGACTGTCCGAAATTTGTTTATGCAAGACTATCATGCGAGCAAAGTATGGGCTTTGGTTTAAAAGAGGAAACCCTATGTAAAGCTATTAACAGCAATATTTCACTTTTCAAATTCGCAAAACAAACATTGAAATTATTCTCAAGAGAATAATTCAAAGCACAAATAATAAATATTGATAATTGTTTGTTGTTTGTTTTGAATTAATTATTATACTGTCATTTAGATCCACAATGTAATTAAATGAAAAAAATAGTAATGTAATACTTGCAGAAATAAAAGGATTGTTATTAGCAATAAGTTAAAATATATTATAGTATGTACAAAAATATATGAAAAAAAAGAGTATTTCATATTATTAATTAACAAATAACAAGGAAAAAAGGGAAAATAAAAATAATTATACTCACATCTAAATACATAATGAACTAAGTTATGTCAATGTAGTTGTACATTAAAAATAATTGATTGGAAAGATATTATACAAACAGAAATAAAAGGATTGGTATAAATAGAAAAGGAGAAGTAAATGATGTAGTTAATGTAATAAGTTTGAAAATAATGTAATTAGAGCAAAACACTAATAAAAAGAAGCGGAATACATGATAATTAGTAATAAGTTAATAAGGAAAAAAAAAAAGTATAAAAATATAAAAAAAGTGGTTTTGAAAAGAAATAATTAAAAAATGTATAAAAGGTGCTGTAAAAGACGCAACAGCAGATGAACTGAGCACAAAAAAAAAAAAAAAAAAAAAAACTTACTAACCTTGTAGTGTAGTGTATGTTCATGTGTATGTACGATAGATGAATTGGACAGTAATAAATCTACAGTCAAGATCACTAGACGTGTTATTTATTCCCGAACCTCCCACACTATATGGCGACCCTGCCAGTTCATCGGCGGTCTGTCTGGAGTTCGGTCATGAGCCGCGTTTAAAATATATGGAATACAAATTAAATATGAAAATGAAGAATAAATAATATGGACTTATATAATTAAAAAAAAAAAAAAAAAAAAAATGTGTCGTTCTGAACTTAAGAAAGACCAAGTGTTCATTACAAATACTTCAGGAGGCTCAAATTCTGCACATAGAAATTAAAGCCATCTATCTGGGATATCCGTCGTGCTGCTATAATATACAGTTTTGGGCTTGGCTCTTGTTTATGTGTATACAAAATATATAAAAGGTGTCATACAAGCTGGATGCGGAATGAGATGGTAATGCAAAATTTGCGTCGCTCTTTTGTGCGGTCGCCTGACCAGGACCTCGTGTACCCCGTGTATGCTGTGAGTGCCGCCACGATGGTCCGGGAGACAACGAATGCGTCAAAGTGAAAAAAAAATGGACATAAGGTGGAAATTAAAAATATATAATAGTTTAAGTTTAAAATTAATATTAATTCAAAATAGCCATGTATACACTGTATTTTTAAGTATATTTTTAAGTGTATTTTTAACTGTATTTTCATGTCTAGTGAATTAATAATTATATATGAAAATTTAAAAGTATTAAAAATAATTTGGTTAAATTAAGTTATGCTAGGCGAACTAAAAGTATTTTACAACAAAACCTTAGAGAATCAATACAGTTACGTGAGGAATTTGATAATTGTTTAATAATCTTAAAGAGATAGAAAGTAAACAAATTAAGAGTAAAGCATTAGTTGAAATACAATCATATTGCGATTTAATTAAGGACTTATATATACAAATAGAAAACTTTTGTAGTAAGGATTACAGTTCTCAATCAACTTCCGAGGGCACTATTCAGAAGCGTAGTCACCATGGAAAGTTTCGACTTTAAAACTGCTGTGTCACTCTGCCAGTGATGACGGGCGAGAATCGGTCACCAAAACCTTGATGGACTCGATAGAGTTATATAGCTCTTCGCTTAAAGAAGAAGGTAAGTCTATGTTAATAAAATTTGTTTAAAACTCGTTTGAATGAAAGCGCTAAATTACGCCAATTAGATTCCAATGACACATGCGAGACGCTTAAAAGTGATATGCGGAACCATCTTTTAACAAAGAAATCTTGCACTTCCATTCATAACGAACTAATGCAAATAAGGCAAAATAGTAGTTCCATAGATAATTATGGCAATAAAATCGAACAATTATTCGTAGATTTGACGATTTCCCAAGCCGATGGCGACCAAAACGCGCATAAAATTTTACGTCCGATAAATGAAAAGATTGCTATTAAAAGTTTCACAAATGGCTTGCGAAATCGACAACTCAATACTATTTTGTCAGCACGTAATTATAATACATTAAAACAATTAGAGCAGCAAAGGATGAGGAGGCGTCCTGTATTCGACCTAACAAGTACACCAGACCATCGATTTTTCGGGAATCGAGGTGGTTCAGGAATGCGTAAAATTTACGCGGTAGGTATACATACAATAATGTACCACGTCAAACATACCCTTTGCCTACCCATGCAAAAATAGCGTCAACTGGAAACCCGTACCCCAACAGTTTCGCGGGAAATCAACAACATCGTGGGAAAAAGGTAACTGCGGTAATTACAGTAAGTACTCATACCAGAATCGCGGATCTTTTCGTGGTTACAATACCCAACAATTAATTTTATGACGCCAAAATATCGCGTATCGCAAAGTTCTCAAAATGTTGAAATTAACCTAATAACCATAATAATTTAGAATTTTTCGAGACTCATAGTATATTTGGTTGCGAATATAGTAATTGTGTTGAGTTAGCAATAGGTAGTATCAAATGTAGATGAATGAATACCGGGGCTTCTTTATGCGCAATTAAATATGACACGCTTAGGCTCAACATATCATTACAAAAAAACGATTACAATAAACGGAGATTGGAGATTATTACGAACCGTGGGATATGTTTATTTAACATTGTCTGTTAACGGATTGAAATTTAATAATAAGTTTCATGTTATAAAGCAATTGCCGTCTGAAACTTCTGGAATTCTAGGTATAGATTTTTTACGTAAGTTTAATTGTAACATAAATTTTGAATTGAATAATATTACACTGCATAATATGAATGAATTAGTAACTACCATTGCATATGGGTATTTTGGAAATAATACATATTTGAGTATACCTCCGAGATGTGAGAGTTTATTTTATATCAACACGAGTATGAAAGAAGATTGTGTCGTCTTTCCGAGAGAGTTATGCGAGGTTTTCTGTCTGGTGGAATTGTCAAAGTAAATAACGGGAAAATACCAATACAAATATTAAATACACGAGAGGATCAAATTAATCTTAGTTATTTTAGACCCGAAACCGATAGTTTATATAATTACTCAATTTGTAAGTTTGATAAAAGTCTCATTAATCCCGAACGTGTTCGTAAAATGTTAAATTACTAAATTTAGATCATTTAAATAAAGAGGAAAAATCTTCTATTATAAATATCTGTGCAAAATTTTCCGACGTATTTTATACCAGGAGATCAATTAACAACTTGTAATTTATACGAACATAATATACAATTAAAACCTAATAGTGACCCAGTGTATGTGAAACAGTATCGATTACCTTATTCTCAGAGAAACGAAATAGAAAAACAAGTCAAAAATATGTTAAAAGGAGAATTATTGAACCATCTTGTGCGAGTGGTCAAGTCCTGTACTTCTTGTACCTAAAAAATCAGAAAACGGTGAAGACAGGAGCTGGCGTTTGGTTATTGATTTTCGAAAATTAAACAACTGTATTGTAGATGACAAATTTCCGTTACCCAATATTACGGACATATTGGATTCTTTATCAGGGGCAATGTATTTTTCCCACCTTGATCTTAATCAAGCATTTTACCAATTAAGCCTTAATCCATCTAGTAGAAGGTATGCGGCTTTCACTACACCCTCTGGTCAATATCAGATGACCAGAATGCCAATGGGCTTAAAGACAAGCCCAAGTTCCTTTTCTCGTGCAATTACAATATCTATGGCTGGTTTAAATTACGAAAAAGCGCTCACTTATTTAGATGACCTCATTTGTTTTGGCCGAAATTTAGATAACCATAATAAAAATTTAATAGAAATATTATCTCGCTTAAGAAAAGTAAACTTAAGTTAAACCCTAAAAATGTGTTTTCTAAAAAGAACTACTTTATCTTGGCCATGTTGTTTCTTCCGAAGGTATTAAGCCTGACCAAAAGATATCAGTATTACAAATTACCCAATTCCTCAAAGTACCAACGATGTAAAAGACTAGTAGCGTTTGCGAATTACTATCGAAGATTTATACCAAATTTTCTGAAATCGCTTTACCTCTAAACAATTTATGTCGCAAAAATGTCAAATTTCATTGGGATAAAACTGTAAAACATCTTTCAATGCTCAAAAAGCTTTAACGACTCCTCCCATACTCCAGTATCCAAATTTTGACAAAAATCATAAATTTATTCTAAAAACTGACGCGTCTGGTTTTGCTATAGGCTCAGTTTTATGTAATCATGACGGACGACCGGTTGCATATGCTAGTCGCACATTGAACAAAGCCGAGAAAATTATCCTACTATCGAAAAGGAATGTTATCGATAGTATGGGCAGTAAAATACTTGACCTTATTTATATGGACGCGAATTCATTATTGAAACAGATCATAAGACTCTCGTATATTTATTCAACATGACAAATCCGTCAAGTAGACTTACGAAGTTTAGGTTATTGCTTGGAATATAAGTTTGTTATCAGGTATGGAGGCTGACAATACAGCTGCAGATGCTTTGTCACGCATCCAAATCTCAGTGAAGATTTGAAAGAAATGAATGAAAGGTCATATCTGTCCTAACAAGAGCGCAAAAGCGGATGGATGAAAAGGTAGCACAAGATAAGTGTGACAACCCTATGGTAGATAAGGTTTCCACCAACGATTGGACTGATCACCCAAAAGTCGTGGAGACACTTAAAAACAAGGATTGCACTGAATTATTGTTTGTAGACGAAAAAGAATGGGAAAAGATAAACAGAATGAAAAGAAGTTCTATTCTAATTCTAAGTTATTTTGTTTTGTCTCACCAAAGTCAACTATTTATGTAAATCCTTCTTTCCGATCATATTGTGCACGAGATGCCTTTGTGAGGAGTTGGATTGCTTTTGTAATAAGCGAAAGATAGATCGTCTGTATATTATACTAAATAATAATAATAATATATTAATTAAAGAGTTAACTCGTGTTATAAATGAGACACCAAATAGGTCCGGACCGCGAATATTAATTTTGTATGGTGTCCATAAGGTCGACGATCATGAGACAAAACGTATAATATTAAACGACTATCATTTGTTGCCAACTAGCAGGCGCCGGTATAAGGCGAATGATAAACAACATAAAGAAAAGATTCTTTTGGCCGGGATTAGAGAAAGATGTTACTAATTATGTTAATCGATGTGACAAGTGTTTGCGACATAAACACTTAAATAAATATATAAAGAACCAATGGTTATAACCGATACGGGATATTCTGCTTTTGACAGAGTTTACTTAGATTTAGTAGGGCCCTTATGTAAGGATAATGATAGTAATGTTTATATACTCACACTACAGTGTGATCTAAGTAAATATGTTGAAGCTTATCCATTGAAAAATAAGGATACTATTTCAGTGGCATCGGCTTTCATAAATAATTTTGTTTTGAGATGGTATTCCTCGACAAATAATATCTGATCAAGGGACAGAATTTGTCTCAACTGTGATGAAAGATGTGTGCCGTATACTCAATATCCAACAGGTAACGTCAACGGCATACCATCACCAATCTATAGGTTCCTTAGAAAACAGCCACAAAAATCTGATGTCATTTCTCAAATTCAAACAGGTAATGAACCACATAATTGGGTACTTGGTTACCGTATTGGTTGTTTCGGTTATAATAACACTGTACACAAACCAAGTATACTCCATATGAGCTTGTTTTTGGGAAGCTTTGCCGTTTGCCAACTAATTTAACTTTAGATATGACCCTTTATAACCCATATGATTACCCACAGCAACTTAGATATAGACTTCAAAATCGCAATATGATGCAAGAAATAATTTAATTTTAAGCAAACAGAGTAGGAAACAAAGTATGATTATTATACAAATCCAATTAAGTATAATGCCGGTGATATGATACTCCTTAAGAATGAATTACGTGTAAGCAAATTCGATCCTCTTTATATAGGACCATTTCAGGTTATCGAGATTGTGAACCAAATGTAACAATAGATTATAAAGGTAAACATAAGTCAATACATAAAATCGCACTAGACCATATATAAAATAATGAAATTGTTATTATTACTATGTATACAAATAAACTTTACTTAAAATTTAAATAATTTTCTACTTATAAAGTGTTTACGATATTTTTTTTATTATGTTATAGATTAAGAATGTTAATATTTTAAAATAATTTACACCTTTCTTTTACTCCAAGTTGTGTAACATTTAAAAAAAAAAATATTATTATAATATTTTTTCTCTTTTGCCGATGGGCGTGTAGTGTAGTGTATGTTCATGTGTATGTACGATAGATGAATTGGACAGTAATAAATCTACAGTCAAGATCACTAGACGTGTTATTTATTCCCGAACCTCCACACTATAACCTAACCTTTTTTTTTTTTTTTTTCGGAAATCCTCATGGACTACCTCCGCCTGGGGAAAGGTGGAGGCGTGCGACTCTTACCGGCTAAACCACCCAGTGTCTCCTCGCACGTGCGCGCAGGGCCGCGGAATCAAATTCTTCGCAGCCCACACAGTGCTGGCCGGTCTGTCCGGCCGCGTCTCCCTACGCAGGGTAGTGAGGTGTGTTCGACTACCCGTGCATCGCCTCAGAGGCGCGCGCCACACGCTCGCGCCTCCGCCTCGGGTCCATGAAGAGGGGGTGGGACTTCCCCAAGTCCCTCGCCCTGGACCCATTCATGGGGCCGGAAAGGGCGTTGTCCGCCTTCTCCTGCGCTCGGTGCGCCTTCTGCGGCCGGGGAGGGAGTCGAGATCTCCTTTCCGTTCCGCAGTTTCCTTCTGCGACATCACGTCCTCGCAGAAGGACACCACCACGTCCCACGACTCTGCGCTACCGACCATCTTCCGCACTGGGCGGCGACAGATCGCTTCCTACTTCATTTGGAGGACACGGCTGCTCCTCCCAAGCTGCACTCGGCGAGGCGTGTGTTGCGCCGTGTCCTCCCGAACCTAACCTTTTTTTTTTTTTTTTTTTTTTAAATCCTCATGGACTACCTCCGCCTGGGGAAAGGCGGAGGGGCGTTCTTACCTGGCTAAAACCACCCATGTCTCCTCGCACGTGTGCGCAGGGGCCGCAGGAATCAAATTCTTCCGCAGCCCCACACTAGTGCTGGCCCGGTCTGTCAGGCCTCGTCTCTGCACGGGGTAGTGAGGTGTTCGACACCCCGTGCATTGCCTCAGAGGCGCGCGCCGACTTCCGCTCGCGCCTCCGCCTCGGTCCATCGAAGGGGCGGGGACTTCCCCAAGTCCCGCGCCTGGACCCATCGCAGGGGCCGGAAGGCGCGCAGTAGCGCTTTCGCGGCCCCAGCCCGGCGAATCTGGTCTTTGGCTCCGCCGCCAACCAAGTTTCGGCGGAGGGTAGGGAGAGCGGCGCTCGCAATACCGACACTCCTCTCCCCGCGCAGCCCCACCACCACCACCATCAACGGTGCAGCCCGTCTGAGTCGCGGAGGATAGGGCGAGTGGCGCATCGCCACACCATCTCCTCTTCCTCCACTCAGCTCACAGCGGTGAGGACGGACCAGCCTCCCGCAGCAGCCCACCGACATGTGGGGCCCACACGGACAACCACCTCAGGCCGGCCCTGCACCTCAGGCCAGCCAGGGGTTCCTCTTTGTTCACCGCGGATGACCAAGCCACGGCTAGGCCCCCGCCACGACAAGGCGGGAACCCGTTCGGGGTCCCCGAACCTAACCTAACCTAACCTAACCTAACTTTTTTTTTTTTTTCTCGTGAAATCCTCATGGATTCCTCTCTGGCTGCAGGGCAACCTGAAGGTTATGCCGGACTCCTACCGGCTAAAACCCCACAGTGGTCTCCATCAGCGTGTACAAAGGGTCCCGGATCTCCGTTCGGAACGCAACCGGGGCCCCTCTCTCTTTGCTTTATTGAAAGCACGTCCCAGGGTGAGAACACTACCAGCACCCTCGCAGTGCTATCACGATGTCTCAGGACCACTTCCGAGCCATCGTCCTCCTCGGGGTTACGTTACTGAGCGAGGCCCCGCTCAAACGCCTGCAACCCCAGAGGCCCCGTTTCTGGTAGAACACCATCTTCAAAGGAGGGCCGTGACGAACGCCTTGTCTCCGAGTGGGATCTGTCCTCCTCCGATCCCGCTCAGCAGCCTCCTTCTGGACCATTACGGACTCACAGAAGGTGGCTACGGCCTCCCGCCGAGTCCCACTCAACATCGCCGACACGACTGCTGGCAGGAGAGGTCCCGACCGACCCGGTTTGCCAGGATCATTCGCTCCCGTTCCCACGCTGGACATATCGCCAGCGTATGGGACGCAGAGTCTGGTCTGTCCACCGCAGTGGAAGCAGTTCGCCGTCGCTTCGCGTCCGATCTTACACAGATAATCACCGAGCACCCGTGCCCGGTAATTATCTGTGTAAGTCTGTAGTGAGTCTTCCTACTCGTCGCTGCATCCAGCCTTCGAAGACCGGCAGGATTGCGCCAATAACGCGTTTGCGGGCATAGCTCCTCGTTGAGTCGAGTGCGCCATATCGCCAAGCGTTTTGGCTCCTGCTTACAGACTCGAGCGCCTCATCTGGCTCACTGCCACCTCTCTGACGGAGGATGCGGATTCGGTTGTACCTCGCATCCATATCCGCCAGTATATCTAGGGTGGAAAACGAGCCAGGACTGTTGCCGCCTCAAACGATATCGTACGGTATCCTCGCGATCCGTATAGCCACCCTCCGCTGGACACTGTAGATTTTAGATCTACAGCGCCGGATGGCTAGCCTTTTCGCCCACACAGGTGCCCATATGGGCTACGGACCGTACTACCCCCGCATAGAGGCGGCGTATTTCCTCCCTCGGTCCCCTAGATTGGGCAGCAGTCTGTGCATAGCACCGCCACCTCTCAATTCTGGGGACTAGGCGCTCAAAGTGCCATTCGAAGCCCCAGCGACTGTCCAGGTGGAGCCTAGGTACTTCATGTTACCCACCCTGACTACAGACCCACCACGTAGACGCACGAGTCGGGTGGTTCCCTGCCAGGTAATTTGTGAAACCATAGGGCCTCGCTCTTATGAGGCCTTATTTAGACCCAACTCGTGGATTTTGGCGGACGACTTCCGTCCCAAGCTCAGCGAGCTCCTTGGTCCCTCGGTGACCCCGCTGGCGACCACCAGTGTATCGTCGGCATAGCAAACGATATTCGCCAGCAGGAAGGTCGACACGCAGAACATCGTACGCGAGGTTCCACAGTAGCGGACCGCACCAGGCCCTGTGGAACCCCACGTTTGATCTCCCTCCGGATATTCCTACCATCTTGCCCCATGTACAGAATGTACCTGTCGCGCAAGTAGTCCCCAATCACGCCTTGCAGGTAGGCAGGCACCTGGTGGTATGCTAGTGCCCTCCTTATTGTATCCCAGGGTAGAGAGTTAAAGGCGTTGACAATATCAAGACTTATTGCCAACGCCACCACCTCGGATACTGCTTGTTCCGACAGGGAGCGGACGCGCATAATGGCATCTACAGTGGAACGCTCCCGTCGGAATCCATATTGGCTATCAGCCAGATCGGGACCGACGCGCGACAGATGTCCGTTGAGCCGAGTGGCAACTATCCTTTCGAACAATTTGCGTCTCGTCCAACAGGCATATGGGACGGTACGCAGAGGGAGAATCGGCGGCCCTGCCTTCCTTCTTCAAGAGGACCAACCTTGCTTCTTTCCACGCTGTGGGGAACGGCACTGCGCAGACAGCAAACAGCTGTAGCCTGTCCCCAGGCAGCCAGACTCGCACAAGAGCCCGACCAGGAATTCCGTCAGGCCCCGGTGCGGTGTTTCGGGCTCTCAAGCGGCTAACGGCTCGGTCCAGCTCCTCCACGGTCACCTCCATCTCTCATCGCCACTCCAATGACGACGGCAGGTGAACTGGGACTTGACCGGTCCTCTGGAAAAGCATGCCGATCACTCTTCCCAGCAGGTCCGGATCGAGAGTTTCCGTCAGGCAACGACCAGGGCCGGAGTTTTCCAGCACCATCCTGTACGGTCGCCCCCAGGATCTTCGTTGAGTCCCTCTGGGGCTCTTTCAGGACCGAGACCTGGCGTTAGATATAGCAATTTGTAACGCCTTTGTAGCCGCTCAGTATGCCGGGTCTGGCTATCTCCTCAAGTGGAGCTCGCCTTCTTCTTCGGGCTCTTGTGTACTGGCGCCGACTCCGCAAGCAGATCGCACGAGGTGTGCAATTTCTGCCGACCACCAGTACACCGCCCTGCGCTTGGGACGACTGGTTCTAGGCATCGAGACGTTGCATATTTGCGCCATCGTAGCCCGGCACCAGTTCGCTTCCACTTCCGGATCGAGCGGAACCTCTTCGGCTTTTTCTGGCCAGGCCGCGACGATGGCGGCAGCTTCGAGCTTGTCTCGGTCAAGCCGCTTGAGACACCAACGCCGCGGTGGGCTGCCTTCTGGACGACTGGAATTACTGTCGAAGTGGCGAAGTGCGACATCGAACACGATGTGGCGGTGGTCTGACAATGTCACCACCTCTGTCGCGCACTCGCCATCCTGACAGCATTCGCATTGCAGGAGAGTCGCCCACGTAAGGTCTACAATGGACTCCCCCTGCCACCCACATGTACTCTCAGACCCCCGATTTAATAGTCGAAGGTCCAGACCAGCCGCCCAATCCATTATGGTCTCTCCCTTTGGATCGTCCCTAGAGTTGCCCCAAGCCCTGTTATGGGCGTTAAAATCTCCTAGGACGATCAACGGACGGGGTAAGCACCTGCGCACGCAATCCGCCAACTCGTCCAGGTACTCCTCGTAGTCGGCGAGGGTCCTGTTGGGAGAGACATAGCAGCCCACTATAGCCCCATTGCACTGCAACAAAGCCTTTCCCCCTTTGCAGGAGGACGCAGTGGAGCACCATCACCACCCCCAATAGATGGCTGGAGCCCACTTCGTCGCCGAACCAGCGAGGATGGTCAGGGGACAGTATGGGGCTCCGCTACTACTGCAAGGGCAAACCGCCACTCCACAATGGTCTGCATAAGCAGATGTTGTGCATTGCGGCAGTGGTTCAGGTTGCCCTGGAGGACTTTGAGGGGCGTGAATTTTACGTCTCAGCAACTTCCATTGCCGAGTCGGGCTCGGTGCCGCAACAGGTGCTGCTGTGACCGTCTCGCTGGAGGGTGAGAGAGAGGACACTCTTGCTTACTCCCGTTTCGCAGGTTGAGCGCATTTTCCTAACCTATGGTTGGAGGGGCGCCCGAGGTCGGAGCAAACGGACATTTCAGTGCCGACGCAGTGCACTGGTTCGCTCTATGACCGGGTTCGCCGCAGGCTGCAGCAGGTGCTTCTGTCTGCCTCGTTGGGCACTTACTGCCCACGTGTCCCTTCTCGAGGCATCTGTAGCAGTGCATAGGCCTGGGCTCCAGCAGTTCCACTCGAGCGGAAGCCCAGCCTATCCGTACCGTCCTTCAGCCATTATTTTTCGGACCGCCGTTACCGGGCACCGCATCCAGCACGTCCCCATGCTGGTGGGGTGCGGCGGACGTCACCAACGATGTCGTCTGCCGAACAACCGCCCAACTCGGCAATCGCGGCTGCTATCTCACGGGTGCTGACAGCGTCGTCGTCTGGTCGAACATCGCGCGTTTTAATTGGGCGACTAATTCGGACGTTCAGATCAGAAGACCTCGCGCAATTTCGCTGCCAGTTTGTCCGCCTTTGAGTTGCAATAATGTCGCAATCTCG
Organism: Parnassius orleans; assembly: GCA_029286625.1. Classification (NCBI taxonomy): domain Eukaryota; kingdom Metazoa; phylum Arthropoda; class Insecta; order Lepidoptera; family Papilionidae; genus Parnassius; species Parnassius orleans. Next base: position 27,505 of record JAGSMP010000915.1, read on the forward strand.
AGAAGTAAACCCCTGTTACAGCTCGTTTTGGCGAACGGAGTCTATTCCCAACTCTGCCAATGGATCCTGGCCTTTGCCTCCCCATTACATTGGCATATGTGAGGGCACAGAGTCCTTAACGCGTTACTGTAACTGCCGCCGATGCTGGCGTACGCATTTCAGTTTTCCTTCTCTTTCTCCTTCTTGGAAGGGAGAGTATTCGCCACTTCTGTAGACCGCTTTTGATTTGGCCTTCTTGCCACGTCCGCCCATGAGCTTACTTCATCAGCGGGTGGCGAGTTCAGCCACAGCAGATCCTCCACGGCGGTCCTCGCTTTCCGTGCGATTTTCTGCGATGGTGGTGGTTGGCTGCGTTTCCCGCGGTGTCAGCTGCTGGTTGTGCTGATGCCTTTCTCAGGAATCAATCTTGCATGGAAGGCCTCCAGCTTCCTGTCAATTAGAGCCCCAATGTCTGCCATGAGCTCCTCTTTCCGCTCCTAGGTTTGGATGCAGCAGGTACTAGCTGTTTTGGCAAGGTAGACCGTTCCTGCATTTGTTTGCGGAGGAGGCTAATTTCTTGTGTAAGTCTTCCGTCTTAGTCGACTGGTGGCTGGAACGCAACTCTGTGTTCTCTCTCTCCAGCCTGGCGACGTTTTCATTTGTCGGTCCTTCGCGCGAGTTCTTCTGCTGCAGCTTTGATGCTACGTACAGCCAACCTTATGCCACGCATACTCTCCTTTGAGATTACAGGATCGATCGGCAACTTTTCTAGTATCTGGAGGTGGAAATCAATTTCCTGACCGAGTTCTACGTCTCCATGAGAACGCATTTCGCGGGCTAACGTTTCCGGGCTCGGAAGGTTCTTCTTTGCCCTGGTGTTAGTGGGCGTTACGGAAGGATCATACAAGTCTTCTTCTGTTTCAGCCCCTGTTGCACTCTCCCCTCCAGAGGCTGCAACTGGGACCGCCGTGAATTTAGCCGCCACAACCGACGTACTCGGAGGCTTCGCTTTTCGTTTTCGGCCTCCTACCGATGTGAGCGACACGAACGAACCATCAGACCCACCATCCGCATCGCTCTCAACGGCCTGACTGCTCGTGGTGTTGGTCGCAAAACGCCACGCTTGTCTCGTGTCGATATTGTTGGTATTTCCGACACGGCTCCTTCTTTTGAGTATGGACCACTGTTGTTAAGGGCCCGCGGTTAACGCTGGCGCATCACCGCAATGCAGCGGATTGCCCCCGAATACGTTGGGGCTGCCACAGAGCCTATTTAGGCTACTGGGGGTGGATTCCCCGCCAACACTAGGGTTGACAGGACCACCCTGGAGAGTATTTTTTTTGTCGCACTGCATATTGTAGTTTTCCTTTTTTTTACAGGGTGTGGTACCCTTCCATAGGCTTGGAACTGGGCTCCCCCCAGCCATTCATCCCATCGGCACCTTTAGACCTAAGGATTGGGTTATTTTTGAGAGGTTGTCTTCTCCACGCAGCCCTGCGGGGCCCCAGGCTAGTGGGCTTACGGGTTGTCCGGCATAGATGCGCTTGGCACATCGCCGCACAAAGATCGCCCGGAATCAGTGCGCTTGGCACATTACCGCGTGGGGTCACCCAGCATTGGTGCGCTTGGCACATCGCCGCGTGTGTTGCATCCCTGTCCGCTCTAATCAAAGGCGATACCGGAACAACGACAAGCCTGTGAGGCCCATCTCTTAGGGCATTAAGCCCCGGGCGTTTCTAGTCCTACTAGAACTATGGGGACGCCAAACCCGGCCAGTTTTGGTCCGCGGCGGTTTCCCACCACCCATATCTGGTGGTGTTCCTATCACCTGGGGACGCGCCCGATGGGAGCTCTGGCAACTCACACGGAACCCAACCTAACTTCCTAACCTAACCTAACTAACTTCCTAACTTAACTTTTTTTTTTTTTTTCGGGGAAATCTCATGGACTACCTCCGCCTGGGAAAGGCGGAGGCGTGCCAGACTCTTACCGGCTAAAACCACCCCAGTGTCTCCTCGCACGTGCACGCGGGGCCGCGGGAATCCTTCCCAGCCCAGCCCCACTGAGTGCTGGCCCGGTCTGTCCGGGCCTCGTCTCCTGCACGGGGTAGTGAGGTGTTCGACACCCCGTGCATCACCTCAGAGGCGCGCGCCGACGCTCGCCGCCTCCGGGTCCATCGAGGGGGCGGGGACTTCCCAGTCCCTCGCCCTGGACCCATTCATGGGAGCCGGAAGAGCGTTTGGTAGCGCCCCAGCGGCGGATCTGGTCTCTGGCTCCGCCGCCAACCAAGTATCGGCCGCGGAGGGTAGGAGGCGGCGCCTCGCAATACCGACCTCCTCTCCCCGCGGCCCCACCACCGCATCAACGGTGCGGCCCCGTCTGAGTCGCGGAGGATGGGCGAGTGGCGCATCGCCATACCAACACTCCTCTTCCTCCGCGACTCCACCTCGGTTGCAGCGGTAAGGAGAGCAGACCAACCCGCTGCGCAGCCACCGACACACATCCGAAGTGGGCTCGCCGAGCCCACACGGAGTGGCCACCTCAGGCCGGCCCTACACCTCGGGCCAGCCAAGGGTTCCTCTTTGTTCACCGCGGTCGACCAAGCCACGGCTAAGCCCCCGCCACGACAAGGCGGGAACCCGTTCGGGGAACCTAACCTAACCTAACCAACCCCTTTTTTTTTTTTCCGGACTACCTCCACCTGGGGGAAAGCGGAGGGCGTGCCGGACTCTTACCGGCTAAAACCACCGGTGTCTCCTCGCACGTGCGCGTGGGGCCGCGGAATCAAATTCTTCCGCAGCCCTACACTCAGTGCTGGCCGGTCTGTCGGGCCTCGTCTCCTACACGGGTAGTGAGGTGTTCGACTACGTGCATCGCCTCAGAGGCGCGCGCCGACACCCGCTCGCGCCTCCGCCTCGGGTCCATCGAGGGGGCGGGGACTTCAAGTCCCTCGCCCTGGACCCATTCATGGGGGCCGGAAGAGCGCTTGGTAGCGCCTGCTGCGGCCCCAGCGGCGGATCTGGTCTCTGGCTCCGCCGCCGACCAGTTCGGCCGCGGAGGGAGAGGCGGCGCCTCGCAATACCGACACCCCTCTCCCGCGGCCCCACCACCGCATCAACGGTGCGGCCCCGTCTGAGTCGCGGAGGATAGGGCGAGTGGCGCATCGCCAGCCAACACTCCTCTTCCTCCGCGACTCCACCTCGGTTGCAGCGGTGGGAGACAGACCAACCCCTTCCGCAGCAGCCCACCGACACACATCCGAAGTGGGCCGCACCCACACGGAGTAAACCCTCGGCCGGCCCTACACCGGGCCAGCCAGGGGTTCCTCTTTGTTCACCGCGGTCGACCGGCCACAGCTCAGGCCCCCCCCCCGCCACGACAAGGCGGAACCCGTTCGGGGGGCCAACCCAACCCAACCCAACCTTTTTTTTTTTTTTTTCGAAATCCTCATGGACTACCTCCGCCTGGGGAAGGTGGAGGGCGTGCCGGACTCTTGGCTAAAACCGGTGTCTCCTCGCACACGTGCGCGGGGCCGCGGATCAAATTCTTCCGCAGCCCCACACCAGTGCTGGCCCGGTCTGTCCGGGCCTCGTCTCCTACACAGGGTAGTGAGGTGTTCGACTACCCCGCATCGCCTCAGAGGCGCGCGCCGCACTCGCGCCTCCGCCTCGGATCCATCGAAGAGGGGGGGCGGGGACTTCCCCAAGTCCCTCGCCCCTGGACCCATTCATGGGGGCCGGAAGAGCGCTTAGTAGCGCCCGCTTTCGCGGCCCCAGCGGCGGATCTGGTCTCTGGCTCCGCCGCCAACCAAGTTCGGCCGCGGAGGGTGGGAGGCGGCGCCTCGCTACCGACACTCCTCTCCCCGCGGCCCCACCACTGCATCAACGGTGCGGCCCGTCAGTCGCGGAGGATAGGGCGAGCGGCGCATCGCCATACCACCTCCTCTTCCTCCGCGACTCCACCTCGGCTGCAGCGGTTGGGGAGCAGACCAACCCTCCCAGCAGTCCACCGACACATCCGAAGTGGGCTCGCCGAGCCCACACGGGCCAGCACTCAGGCCGGCCCCACACCTCAGGCCAGCCAGGGTTCCTCTTTGTTCACCGTGGGCGAAAGCCACGGCTACTAAAACCCCCCACGACAAGGCGGGAACCCGTTCGGGGAACCTAACCTAACCTTTTTTTTTTTTTTTTCGGGGAAATCCTCATGGACTACCTCCGCCTGGGGAAAGGTGGAGGGCGTGCCGGACTCTTACCGGCTAAAACCACCCAGTGTCTCCTCGCACGTGCGCGCAGGGCCGCGGGAATCAAATTCTTCGCAGCCCCACACTGGTGCTGGCCCGGTCTGTCCGGGCCTCGTCTCCTGCACGGGGTAGTGGTGTTCGACTACCCCGTGCATCGCCCAGAGGCGCGCGCCGACACCGCTCGCGCCTCCGCCTCGGGTCCATCGAGGGGGCGGGGACTTCCTAAGTCCCTCGCCCTGGACCCATTCATGGGGCCGGAAGAGCGCTTAGTAGCGCCCGCTTTCGCGGCCCCAGCGGCGGATCTGCCTCTGGCTCCGCCGCCAACAGAACTCGGCCGCGGAGGTAGGGAGGCGGCGCCTCGCTGTCTCGACCTCCTCTCCCCCCCGGCCCCACCACCACCGCATCAACGGTGCGGCCCCGTCAGTCGCGGAGGATGGGGCGAGCGGCGCATCGCCATACCAACATCTCTTCCTCCGACTCACCTCGGCTGCAGCGGTTGGGGAGCAGACCAACCCCTCCGCAGCAGTCCACCGACACACATCCGAAGTGGGCTCGCCGAGCCCACAGGATGTACACTCAGCCGGCCCACACCTCAGGCCAGCCAAGGTTCCTCTTTGTTCACCGTGGGCGACCAAGCCACGGCTACTAGCCCCGCCACGACAGGCGGGAACCCGTTCGGGGGCCTAACCTAACCTAACCTAACCTTTTTTTTTTGCGTCCTCATGGACTACCTCCGCCTGAGGAGGAGGCGTGCCGGACTTTCCGGCTAAAACCACCAGATGTCCTCGCGTGGCGCATGGGCCGCGAGAATCAAATCTTCCGCAGCCCCACACTAGTGCTGGCCCGGTCTGTGATATATGTAGGAAAGGTCTTGTGTGAATTAGGAGACGTGTTGATGCTTCTATAACTTTAATTATACTGATCCTTATTCTACCTTAACACTAATATATTGTCGTGGGGCTACTACACCTCCCACCGACAAAAAATATAAATAAAGATTAATACATTTAAAAAAATTATATATATAAATAAAAAGTTAGGACTATTATGAACATAAATTACAAAATAAAATAGATAGTATATTCTATGAAGTCGGGTGTCCAGATCCCTTGTCCCATATTAATGTCAGGGTCTTTGTACATAGTTTCGTCACAGTCTATTAATGTTTTGTTTACATGCTTTAAATTTCTGATTATTTTTCACAATTAAGTTGTAGTGCATTTTCTCAGTCACTTAGGTATTAAGTCATTGAGTCACTTAAATCATTTTCATTATACGACTTTTCTACTCCGAACAATAATACTCTTTTCATTTTCTTAGATTGTTTTCACATTTCAATATTTCATTTTACTTCATGTATTTACTTATTCTTTGTTAACCATTACTTATTTTCCATTTTCTTTTCTGCATTTTAGCTATTCATTAAATATTTGTGTCATTTCTTTCACGTACGGCTCGCGTACATACATGATCAAGACAATGACCAATATTATTTAATTCACTTCTTTACATTTATAACATTTCAGCTCATAATAATCATTAATTAATTATACCATAACTTTCACGTACACGGCTCGCGTACATAAATGATCAAGATTATGGACAATATTCCTATACAATTTGTAATAAATTCTCATTTCCCTCATTAACAATACAATAAAACTTTTTCCGTGTCTAATCGTGTCCGAACAACCTTAAAAATTAATCGTTTATTAGGTTTTCCAAACTCTCGGCTGATCAGGCCGATTGTATGTGGATATGCTAACCTCCGATAATTTTTCTTTACCTTCCTTTCTACAACTTCATACTATCAATATTTTCATTTACAATTCCGTATTTCGTAACTTAGTCATAAATTTACCCACATATTTTACAAATTTATATCATAAAATAGTCTCGTATAATATTTAGTTACATCATTGTCAGTCAGGATTGAGGCTCACAATATAGGTACAACAAAATTGGAATTAATTAATTGTATACATAATATGAGTTTCAAAATCGTATTAAGCAAAATAAATATTTTCATAATCCACAAGTAAGTACTAGTTTCCGAGAAAATAATAAATTATAATAGTTAAAAGCATGATTTAAAAGTTCAAACAATATAAAACCGAAAATAAATTATTACACTTCATATTAAGATACAGAACAAAAGTCAAAGCAACGTAATCATTTTCAATAACAATAACAACAGATCAAACTACAATTTGTAATCCCTCCCTAGCAGCGCAAGCGATTTGAGACACCTTTGTTTTAATTACTAAAGTATGTATATGGAAACGTTTGCGATTACATAGAACTATGACCACACAGTGTGATTAACACCTAATTTTAAGATAACATGCAAACTGTTATAATATGAATGCAAGTAAAGTAAAATGTACCTTAGTGATAGTTTTAAATATTTTTAATTATACAGAAGTTAAGATACATTACATCGTGAATAGTTTTATTAGTTTTACATACATCGAAAAAACATTAGCTTTTTTTATTTTTATAAATTACTTTTGCAAGAAATATGATGTTTATTTTTCGTACACAACATTATTGAAAAATTACTACAACTACTACCAAGTTTATATAACAAAACATTAATTTATTTTAACATTCAAAAGAACAATTTTAATTTTTATGTAGGTTAGCATATAAATTTAAGGTTCATTGCCTTTAGAGAGAAAAAAAATACATTTAACAATAGCGAATATTTAAAACGCTTTTCAAAATTGAATACTACCATTTAAATAAAATTTACTACAGAAAAAAAATAACAGCAAGGATATATCATTAGTATTATTTTAACCATACGAAAAATTAATTGATGATAAATCATGGTAAATTTAAGTAGGTTTTGCAGGACAGAGTAATAAAAAGAATATATAACAATAAACAATAACTGTATAAAATTGAATATAAAATCGTCTTGTAACAACATACAAGAGAGCTTAAAAAGTAACTTAATTTTTAATATTGCATTATGATTTTTTAGCAGGTGCAGTAATAAATATATTAAGGTATCAATTAAATCGTGAAGTATCTGATTAATAAACTCAACTTTATCATATTATATTAAATACAAAATTTAAAAACAACAACTTTTATAATAATTAAAACTTTTTAAGAAATGTTAAAAGAAATGACGAAAAATATGCTGATTCGATGTTACCTCAAATTTCTTTTTTTCTTTGTGGCTCAATTTTCATATTCTTCTGGACGAAGCTTGCAAAAGTACAACTGTTACTTCCTTTTAAAATTAATCTGCCGTTTCTTGAATTTTGAACTTTGGTCATCATATTTTTAATTTTAGTTAGTTCCTATACAATTATGTGTGGCCTCTTCTTGTATTCATATTATTTGTTTTTCGTCACATCCGTATTGCGTCCATTCCGTTATAATATATTTTTCCATGATGATTTCCATTATTTTATTTTTAATTTTCTCTCTTTATATAAGCCCGGCGGTGCGCGTACATTGTAACAGCGCACCGCCTGCTAAAATCTCATGTGATATATGTAGGAAAGGTCTTGTGTGAATTAGGAGACGTGTTGATGCTTCTATAACTTTAATTACTGATCCTTATTCTACCTTAACACTAATATATATTGTCGTGGGGCTACACTACAGGTCTGTCCGCCTGTCTCCTGCACGGGTAGTGAGGTGTCTGACTACCCGCATCGCCTCAGAGGCGCGCGCCGACACCTCGCGCCTCCCGCCTCGGGTCCATCGAAGAGGGGCGGGACTTCAAGTCCCTCGCCCCTGGGGCCGGAAGAGCACTTAGAGCGCCCGCTGCGGCCCCAGCGGCGGATCTGGTCTGGCTCCCTGCCAACCGTTTCTGGCTGCGGAGGGGGTGAGAGCGGCGCCCGCAATACCGACACCCTTCCCGCGGCCCCACCACCACCGCATCAACGGTGCGGCCCTGTCTGAGTCGCGGAGGATAGGCGAGTGGCGCATCGCCATACCAACACCTTCCTCCGCGACTCCACTCCCGGCTGCAGCGGTAAGGGAGCAGACCAACCTTCCGCAGCAGCCCACCGACACACATCCGAAGGCTCGCCGAGCCCACGGAGGGCCACCGGGCCGGCCCTCACACCCGGCCAGCCAAGGGTTCTTCTTGTTCACCGCGGTCGACCAAGCCACGCAGCTACTAAGCCCCCCGCCGCGACAAGGCGGGAACCCGTTCAGAAGACCTAACCTAACTGCTTAACTTCAACTTTGCTAACTTTGCTGAATATAGGTCTTTTCGTTGAAATTTTCTTTAAGTAGTGTAACTAATTGCCCTTCGTATTTCCTATAGTTTTCTTAGTAAATTTTCACCGTTATATAATTAATTTTCACATTTTTCTTTCTTTATATAGTCTTAAATTCGTAAATAAAACATAAATTCATCTATAATTTTAGTGAAAATCTGTCTGTTCCGTTCAAATTTTCTTTTTAAATAGTGTATTTAATTGCCCCCCGTAGTTTCCTATAGTTTTCTTAGTAAATTCTCACAGTTTAATAACAAATTTTCATAAAATTCGTTTTCTTAGAGTCGTATTATCATAAAATTTTTAAAATTTTACAAATCTTCATTTCTTTCGCTCTTTTTGCTTCAGTTAGGTCCATCTAGTGTAGAAACTGCCATCTGCACTCTTATCTGCAAAAAATAACACACGAAATTAGAAAAAATCGCTACTTACCTAAACCGAGGTATAGTGGTCGATCGTTAAAAATATATAAATTTAACTTCAACTTTGCTAATAACTTTGCTGAATATAGGTCTTTTTCGTTGAAATTTTCTTTAAGTAGTGTAACTAATTGCCCTTCGTATTTCCCTATAGTTTTCTTAGTAAATTTTCACCGTTATATAATTAATTTTCACATTTTTCTTTCTTTTATAGTCTTAAATTCGTAAATAAAACATAAATTCATCTATAATTTTAGTGAAAATCTGTCTGTTCCGTTCAAATTTTCTTTTTAAATAGTGTATTTAATTGCCCCCCGTAGTTTCCTATAGTTTTCTTAGTAAATTCTCACATTTAACCAAATTTTCATAAAATTCGTTTTCTTAGAGTCGTATTATCATAAAATTTTAAATTTTACAAATCTTCATTTCTTTCGCTCTTTTTGCTTCAGTTAGGTCCATCTAGTGTAGAAACTGCCATCTCTCCTTATCTGCAAAAATAACACACTATTAGAAAAAATCGCTACTTACCTAAACCGAGGTATAGTGGTCGATCGTTAAAAATACATAAATTTAACTTCAACTTTGCTAATAACTTGAATATTGGTCTTTTCGTTGAAATTTTCCTTAAATAGTGTAATTAATTGCCCCGTATTTCATATAGTTTGCTTAGTAAATTTTCACCGTTATATAATTAATTTTCACATTTTCATTATTTTATAGTCTTAAATTTATAAATAAAACATAAATTCATCTCTAACTGCTTAAAATTGATCTTTTCCGTTTAAATTTTCTTTTTAAATAGTGTATCTAATTGCCCCATAGTTTCCTATAGTTTTCTTAGTAAATTCTCACAGTTTAATAACAAATTTTCATAAAATTCGTTTTCTTAGAGTCGTATTTTCATAAAATTTTAAAAAAATTTCAAATCTCCTTTTATTTCGCTCTTTTTGCTTCAGTTAGGTCCGTCCAGTGTAGAAACTGCCATCTGCACTCTAATCTGTAAAAATAATACGGAATCAGAAAAATGCCACCTAAACCGAGGTATAGTGGTCGATCGTTAAAAATACATAAATTTAATTACAACTTTGCTAATAACTTTGCTGAATATTGGTCTTTTTCGTTGAAATTTTCCTTAAATAGTGTAATTAATTGCCCCGTATTTCCATATAGTTTGCTTAAGTAATTTTCACGTTATATAATTAATTTTCACATTTTCATTATTTCATAGTCTTAAATTTATAAATAAAACATAAATTCATCTCTAACTTTGCTTAAAATTGGTCTTTTCCGTTTAAATTTTCTTTTTTAAATAGTGTCTAATTGCCCCCCGTATTTTCCTATAGTTTTCTTAGTAAATTCTCACAGTTTAATAACAAATTTTCATAAAATTCGTTTTCTTAGAGTCGTATTTTCATAAAATTTTAAAATTTTACAAATCTTCATTTCTTTCGCTCTTTTTGCTTCAGTTAGGTCCATCTAGTGTAGAAACTGCCATCTGCACTCTTATCTGCAAAAAAAAACAACACGAAATTAGAAAAATCGCCTCCCACCCTCCCGGTTTTCATTGCTTAAGTAGAATTGTAATACTTAGTTTATAAAACTGCAGCTTATAGCCTAAACATTCTTTTTTGTGCTTAGATAATATAAAATAATATATAGTATATATATTTGCTACTGCAATTTTAAATCAAAGTAATATTATTACCATTTAATTTTATAATTCTTTTATCTTAAACAAATTAAAAATATACAATATGCCTATTGAGGATGACCCAAACCAGACCTTTGTGGTACCTCCTAGTACCTCAGGAAGTAACGCGCGGCTGCCTGCCTCCTCTGGGGATGTGACTAACTTGCCATCGTTTACGGAAGTAATTAAAAAGCTTACAAAATTTACTGCAACCATATAAGATGGGCGGAGCGTTACGGCTATTAATAAAGGGGCTAATTATTCAGGCCAGAAGAAATTCAGAGTGCAACTTCTGTTCTCACAACTATGCAATGCCTTCATCTGCATTACCACCTGTACAATCTGAAAGTGAAAAACGGATTACATTAAGAACATGAAAGATGATATTATTTCTGGAATTAAGATCGAGCTAGACAAACTTAGGCAGGAGACTAACACCATCAAAGACTTTGTCACATCCACTTTCGGGAAGAGACGGCTGCACTAAGGTAATGAGCCGGAAAACAAAGGAAAACCTATGCAGCAGCTGTAAATAAAAATTCGTTGAACCTCCCAGAACAAATACACAATAATGGTAGAGTCTACAAATCCCAGCCACACTGGCGAGGACATTATAAGCGAGGTCAAAAGTAAAATCGATGTGGTAAATGGGAATAGGCATTACGGGAATACGGAAAACAAAATCACAAAAGATAGCCATCACTTGTGACACTGATAAGGATCGTGAAACATTCAGCGCCGCTATAAAAGCTAACTCTAAAAATCTCAATGTGTCACTTCCGACAGTGAGAAATCCGATGGTACGTCTGATGGGAGTCACACCGGATGTAAATGATGACAAAATCATTGATGCTATACTAAAGCAAAATAAGAATATCGCCGATAGCATCATTGAAACCGATATCTCTATGAGGATCATTAGGAGTGCGAAGGGTCGAACTAATTTAGTTAGAAATGTAATACTGGAAGTAAGCCCGGCCCTATGGAATGTTATGATCAATAAGAAAATAAAGCTTGGATATCAGATGATTACAGTTATCGATCAGTCTCCGGTACTCCAATGCTATAATTGTCAAGGTTTTGGCCACAAATCTAGCACATGCACATCAGAAATTAAATGTGGTTACTGCGCAGAACATCACGACACCAGAAGCTGTCCACGAAGGAACCAAACCCCATGTTGCGCAAATTGTCAAAAAGGAGAGGAAAATAAAAGGGATCACCCAGCATATAGCCAGGAATGTCAGGAGTGGCAGAAGTGGGACAAAATAGCCAGAATGTCAGTAAGGTACTGCTAAGGGCACCTCTATAAAGATCAATAGCAACAATGCGCTGCAAGCATGTGCTCCGGATCCCCCTATACTGGGGTGGGACCGACTCACAATGCTTCAGTGAAACTTAGGCAGGGGATATGCAGCGATACATGAATTAAAACAATACATCGTCAATAAAGGATGTGATGTAGTCTTTATATCTGAGCCATATATCGGCAAAACAACACCCTCAATCACAACAACGGCTACAGTTTGTACCAAAATTCAAAAAATGGCAGCAGAGTCAAGGCATGCATAGCAATAAAAACAACTTAGGATCTTACCTTGGTATAAACCAGTGCTGCACCACAAACCTCTGCACCGTCCAGCTGTGCCTAAAGACTCAAAACAGCTACTTATCTGTGCTTATGTCAAACCAGATGTTGACGAGAAAACACGCTCAACCACCTAGAACAAACTCTTAAGACTAGCGACACAACGAGACGTTGTCATCTGTCTTAAATGGTGACTTTAACGGCTGGCATACGACATGGGATCAACTAAAATCAACAAAAGGGAAGGAAATAATGGACCTCATTATGGCTAATGAATTAAACATCTGCAACACTGGCTCACAACCAACTTTGAAACAACTACACACGGACAAATAAGAACTTCTATAGTTGATCTCATTGGCTTCCGATAATATTGTGTCTAAAGTTAGAAATTGGAAAGTTAATTGCGAAGCATGTCCTACATCAGATCATCACGCTATAGACTTTGCTTTTGCACTGAAACACGATAAACCAAAGAAGAAAGCGTCAACTACCACATTTAGATATAAAACAGATAAAACAGACTGGAAAAGCGTAACAGAAGAAATCAAAAAACACATGCAAGCAGCCGAACTAGACCAGATTGACATAAATAAACTAAATGCAGAACAAATAGATAATTACGTTGATAACATCACCAAAACTATTATCAGGGCATGCGATAGGACTATCCGTAGGAAAGTCCCAAGCAGCCACATCCCTAATGGAATGACGAACTTACTAACCTAAAAGAATGTAATACATACACCATCGAATCAGGACCTTAAAAAGGCAATAAAAATATCAACAATATTCTAAAAGAGCAAGAAGTAGCTCGAATACAATATTCAACGGCCATTCAGAAAGCTTCAAATAAACACTTTCGCAACTTCTGCTCAAAGCAAGAAATGGAAAACGTTTGGTCTTTTACAAATAGAATTCTTAAAGATCTGCCACAGCCACAACCACCTACTACATTTAGAATTAATGGCAACGAATACACAAAGTCAAGTCAGGAACCTGCAAGTTATTTGATAAACACCTTTTTTCCCGATGATAATCAAGCTGATGACAATCAATTTCAGCAACGAATCAGAACAGAAACCATCTCTCCTCCGAACACAGAAAATGAAAAAGATTTTACAATAGATGAAATCATGGAAGCGATCAAATCAATGAATCACAAAAAAGCACCTGGACTTGACCATCTCACATCTGACATATGTCAGCACTTTATTGAAATATCCCACACAAATCACTAACCTTTTCAACAGGTGTATGCATCTCTCACTTTCCTACCTCCTGGAAAACAGCTTTTATAAAACAATCCCAAGCCAAATAAAGAAGATTATAACGACGTATCATCATATAGACCCATTGGACTTATCAATGTTTTGGCAAACTCTTAGAAAAGTTAATAGCTAAAAGATTAACATATTACATATATTAATAACACAGCAAATGATAGACAATACGGATTTAAAGAACAAAGACCACTACGGATGCATTACGAGATGCAATAAGCCATATAAACAACAAAAGGCACAAAATAAACTAGTAGCAATCTCACTCGACATAGAAGGCTTTCAATCATGCATGGTGGCCAGCACTCCTATATAGATTAAAAAGCTAAAATGCCCAAAACTTATACAGAATTATTCAAAGTTATATTCAAAATAGAAAAATAACATTAAATTATTCAGACGCAACTGTTTCTAAAGAACAAACTAGAGGATGCATCAAGGATCGGTTCTTGGACCCATCTTCTGGAATCTTATAATGGACGATTCACTAGATATAACCCTACCCACTGGCAACCGCATCCAAGCCTATGCAGATGATGTCTTTTAATTTGCGCTGGTAAAGATGTAACTGAGCTGGAAAATATTGCAAATCATATATTACAGGAAATATACAGATGGGGACTAAGGAACAATCTAAGATTTGGACACCAGAAAACTCAAATGATAACACACCAAAAGCAAAACCGCTAAAATCGCTATGAACAATAACGTATTACAATTCACAGAACAAGTTAAATTACTCGGCGTTATAATAGATCAACATTTTAAATTCATCAATCACTGCAAATATGTAATAAATAAAGCGCAAAAAATTTTTAAAAAACTAAGTCTAATCATTCGACCTACATGGGGAGTTAAATCCGAAAATGTGTCAATCATTTACAAGCAAGTCATCGAGCCTATCATAACTTATGCCGCTGAGATATGGGATAGCGCAACAAAGTACAAATCAGTTACAAAGCCTTACTTAGTCTACAGAGATTTGCAATTAAAATAATAAGAGTTCCGGACACTTCCTACAACTGCAGCCATTGCATTAGCTGACCTGACACCGTTACACCTTAAAATAAAAGAAATAGCCGACAACGAACGAACGAAAATAAATGGAATAAGTAAATATTTACCTGACGACATAACCTTGAACAAAAGAATACCACCTAAAAAATTATTGCACCCCGCGGAACGTGTTACAATAGCTATACAAAAAATAACAAACTTAGAAGACCTAAAAGAATATTGTACGACTAATAGTGTTAAAATATATACGGACGGTAGCAAACATGATGAAGCAGTAGGCGCTGCATACGTTATATATTTTCCTGATGGGAAGGAAACCGTAAAACGCCTAAAATTACATAGCAGTTGTACGGTTTCCAGGCCGAATCTTAGCGATCGAAAGGGCATGTAATGAATGCATAAAATGAGACTGACAGACGTTTGCATTTTCTCTGACTCCATGTCCGCTCTCTTGAAATTGCAAACCGCAGCAGCACTCATCCGATTATAAACAATATACAAGCATAAAATACTAAAATACAGGAAGAATAGAATTATACTGGATCAAAGCTCATCATGGATTACTAGGGAACGAAAGAGCGGACACGGAGGCAAAAGCGACACCCTGACAACAGACTATGATAACTTCCCTATCTCTTACGATAAACGACTACGAAAACAGGACACCGAACAAGCACATGAATTGGAATACTCAAGTTCAACAACTGGCGCTCATCTAAAGCAGTGGTTGCCCAAACTGGAACACATTAAAGCTTTAAGAGAGAAAGCTAATATCACCTTCGAACTAACCCAAATGCTCACAGGACACGGGTACCATAAGAGCTATTTATATCGTTTCAAAATCACTGAGAACGACCTGTGTCCTTGTGACAACACAAGTGTTCAAACAATAGAACATATATTAAAATTTTGTCCTCAATTTGGAAAACAACGATGCGACCACGAGATGCTTTGCGAAAACTTACGTTTAGAACCTTATAATATCTTATCTCATGGAAAAGAATCCTTTAACATCTTTTCTAAGACTTATTAAATATATAGTAAATAACTTAAGAAACTAAATTCGACGTAAATAAAATAAACACAGAATAAGTATTGTACTAAAAGAAAATAGATAAACATAATTCGTTACTAACAAGCCGAAGCCGCCCGTATCCATCGCGGACTTCAGCAAAACAAACCATTATAAAAAAAAAAAAAACTAACTAACCTAACCTAACCTAACTAACCTTTTTTTTTTTTTTCGGGGAAATCCTCATGGACTACCTCCGCCTGGGGAAAGGTGGAGGGCATGCCGGACTCTTACCGGCTAAAACCACCCCAGTGTCTCCTCGCACGTGCGCGCAGGGGCCGCAGGAATCAAATTCTTCCGCAGCCCCACTGGTGCTGGCCCGGTCTGTCGGGCCTCGTCTCTGCACGGGGTAGTGAGGTTTCGACTACCCGTGCATCGCCTCAGAGGCGCGCGCCGACACCCGCTTGCGCCTCCGCCTCGGGTCCATTGAAGAGGGGGGGTGGGGACTTCCCCAAGTCCCTCGCCCCTGGACCCATTCATGGGGGCCGGAAAAGGGCGTTGTCCGCCCTTCTCCTGCGCTCGGTGCGCCTTCTGCGGCCGGGAAGAGTCGAGATCTCCCTTCCCGTTCCGCATTTCCTTCTGCGACATCACGTCCTCGCAGAAGGACACCACCACGTCCACGACTCTGCGCTACCGACCATCTTCCGCACTAAGGCCGGCAGCGACAGATCGCTTCCGCTTCATTTGTGAGGACACGGCGCTGCTCCTCCAAGCTGCACACTCGGCGAGCGTGTGTTGCGCCGTGTCCTCCCCAATGGACGCAGTGGTGGCACCGAGCGTCCGGCTCCTGTCTATGCGGCACAGGTACTTGCCGGAAGCAGCCGTGCCCCGACAGCACCTGCGTCACCCTAAACGACAGGGCCGTGCCTTCTCCCGAGCCAGTCGTCGAGTACTGGCCGGATCGCCTCGACGGTAGCGAGGCCGGCGGTAGGCGCAAGCCTTGCCGCCATTCCGCCACCAAGACCTGACGGAGCTCCTCTCGGCGCAGCGCGATCTGCCGCTGCACCGGCCTCGAGCCCGTGCCCGCTCTTCCTCGCGCCATCGATATAATGACGCGAGTACTTTCGCCTCTAAGTCCCAGGGCGGGGATCCGGCCAGGACGCAAGCCGCCTCGTGAAATCGTGCGATACCGCGGACGACTCTGACGGCCATCGCCCTTGCGGTTTACGCAGCATGGCGAGTGCCGGCCGTCATGTCCATCGCCCACAGGGGCCCCATGGGGCCATGGACCGCCGATTCCACGTACAACCGCCTACAGGCGGCACTCAGGCCCCAAGTTGGGAAGCAACGTTGAAAGCGCGCGCCGCTGCACCCATCAATTTGGGCACCAGCCGCCGGAAGGTCCGAATTCCCATCGGCTGTCGAGCACCAATCCCAGATACTTCATGGTGGACTCGACAGCTATCCGGCCTGACCACGATGTGTGATCCCGGAGGCGGCGCGTCGAGGCCATGGAACTCGATGGCCTCCGACTTGTTGGGCCACCTCAGGCCCAGGCGCCGGATGCGGTTCACCACTTGACACCGCAGCCGTGGCAACCAACGCTGCCTCCTGTGCGGCTCCCGGGCAGTGACAAGCGTGTCGTCTGCATAACACGTCAAGTCGGCGCCCGACGGGTTCACCTCAACGCAGTCGTAGCCGATGTTCCACAGGAGCGGTCCCAAGACCGATCCTGCGGAACACGCACGACATGACGCGCCGACCAGCGCCGTCACGTCCCCGATACGTAACGCATCTCTCTTCAAGGTAAGCTATTGTGCGGCGGGTAGGAGGCACGCGATGGTAATTCAGCGCCTCCCGGACAACTCAGGGTAGGGTGTTGAAGGCGTTGGAGATGTCTAAAGACACCGCCATCACCACCACCCCGGGATACTGTCTCCTCCGCCAGGGCCCTCACGCGCGTAATAGCGTCTATGGTGGAGCGCCCGCGACGAAAACCAAATTGATTCTCGTCCAGGTCCGGCCCTCTCTGCACAAGTGGCTGACGAGGCGATCTGCGATGATACGCTCAAAAGTTTGCCCGCCTCGTCAAAGCACTATGGGCCGGTACGCGGACGGTGAGTCCGTGGGGCGCCCCTCGCCTGAGCAGGACCAACCTCCCTCCTTCCACACACTGGGAAGCTGACCTGCTGGAGCATGCCGTGAAGAGCCCCTCAGCTGGGGCTCTAGCTCCTTCAGAGCCAGGACGAGCTCGACCAGGAACTCCGTCGGGTCCGGCGCTGTTCTTAGCCCGGAGTCGCGACACGGCGCTCTCGTCTCTGCGCGTCACCTCAGGGACATCGGTGCTCTCTTCTTCTGGAGTCTGTGGCTGAGGCGAAGCCATCGCCGGGGAACGTCCCCACTCGTTCAGGAAGAGCCGATACCACCGCCTGTAGCAACTGGGGTTGCATGCCTTGTTAGTGGAGCGCGGGGACGCAACACATGCCGGCAGTGGGGCGCCTGGATCGATCTAGGGCCCCAGGCAGCTCCTCCTGGCACGCGACTTTGGTCGCCGATGGCCACCACAGTCTTCTTAGACGCGCGGTACACCTCTATAGCGCGTCCTCCTCGGCGGATCCGTCGACGCCGCCTCCGGTATCGGGTGTACCGGCGACGAGCCGCAACGCACGCTATGCGCAATTGCGCGATCTCGGCGGTCCACGTACACCTGGTGCTTTGCGGACCGTTGGCGGACACGGGGCATGGACGCGTCGCAGATCTGCATCATCGCCCCGCGAAACCGTAGCGCCACCGCTTCGACGTCGACGGGGCCGTCGTCGTCGACTCCAGATCCAGGACTGGACTAAGGCAGCTTCCTCGAACCTAACTAACCTAACCTAACCTAACCTAACCTTTTTTTTTTTTTTTTTTTCGGAAATCCTCATGGACTACCTCCGCCTGGGGCGGAGGGCGTGCCGGACTCTTACCGGCTAAAACCACCCCGGTGTCTCCTCGCACGTGTGCGCGGGGCCGCGGAATCAAATTCTTCCGCAGCCCCACACTAGTGCTGGCCCGGTCTATCCGGGCCTCGTCTCTGCACGGGGTAGTGGTGTTCGACTACCCCACATCGCCTCAGAGGCGCGCCGACACCGCTCGCGCCTCCGCCTCGGGTCCATCGAAGAGGGGCGGGGACTTCCCGTCCTCGCCCTGGACCCATTCATGGGGGCCGGAAGAGCGCTTAGTAGCGCCCGCTTTCGCGGCCCCAGCGGCGGATCTGGTCTCTGGCTCCGCCGCCAACCAGTTTCGGCCGCGGAGGTAGGGAGAGCGGCGCTCGCAATACCGACACTCCTCTCCCCGCGGCCCCACCACCACCGCATCAACGGCGCGGCCCCGTCTGAGTCGCGGAGGATAGGGCGGTGGCGCATCGCCATACCAACCTCCTCTTCCTCCGCGACTCCACCTCGGCTGCAGCGGTGGGAGCGGACCAACCCCTCCGCAGCAGCCCACCGACACACATCCGAAGTGGGCTCGCCGAGCCCACACGAGTGGCCACCTCAGGCCGGCCCTACACCTCAGGCCAGCCAAGGGTTCCTCTTTGTTCACCGCGGGTGACCAAGCCACGGCTACTAGCCCCCGCCACGACAAGGCGGGAACCCGTTCGGGGAACCTAACCTAACCTAACCTAACCTTTTTTTGCGGGGAAATCCTCGTGGACTACCTCCGCCTGGGGAAAGCGGAGGCGTGCCGGACTCTTACCGGCTAAAACCATCCGGTGTCTCCTCGCACGTGCGCGCGGGGCCGCGGAATCCAAATTCTTCCGCAGCCCCACACTAGTGCTGGCCCGGTCTGTCGGGCCTCGTCTCCTGCACAGGGTATGAGGTGTTCGACTACCCCGTGCATCGCCTCAGAGGCGCGCGACACCCGCTCGCGCCTCCGCCTCGGGTCCATCGAAGAGGGGCGGGGACTTCAAGTCCTCGCCCTGGACCCATCATGGGGCCGGAAGAGCGCTTAGTAGCGCCCGTTTTCGCGGCCCCAGCGGCGAATCTGGTCTTTGGCTCCGCCGCCAGCAAGTTTCGGCCGCGGAGGGTAGGGAGAGCGGCGCCTCGCAATACCGACACTCCTCTCCCCGCGGCCCCACCACCACCGCATCAACGGTGCGGCCCCGTCTGAGTCGCGGAGGATAGGGCGAGTGGCGCATCGCCGCCACCAACCTCCTCTTCCTCCGCGACTCACCTCGGCTGCAGCGGTGAGGGGCGGACCAACCCCTCCGCAGCAGCCCACCGACACACATCCGAAGTGGGCTCGCCGAGCCCACACGGAGTGGCCACCTCGGGCCGGCCCTACACCTCGGGCCAGCCAAGGGGTTCCTCTTTGTTCACCGCGGGTGACCAAGCCACGGCTACTAAGCCCCCCCGCCACGACAAGGCGGGAACCCGTTCGGGGGGGAACCTAACCTAACCTTTTTTTTTTTTTTTCGGGGGGAAATCCTCATGGACTACCTCCGCCTGGGGAAAGGCGGAGGGGCGTGCCGGACTCTTACCGGCTAAAACCACCCCGGTGTCTCCTCGCACGTGTGCCTAACCTAACCTAACCTAACCTAACCTTTTTTTTTTTCGGAAATCCTCATGGACTACCTCCGCCTGGGGAAAGGCGGAGGGCGTGCCGGACTCTTACCGGCTAAAACCACCCAGTGTCTCCTCGCACGTGCGCGCGGGGCCGCGGAATCAAATTCTTCCGCAGCCCCACACTAGTGCTGGCCCGGTCTGTCCGGGCCTCATCTCCTGCACGGGGTATGAGGTGTTCGACTACCCCGTGCATCGCCTCAGAGGTGCGCGCCGACACCCGCTCGCGCCTCCGCCTCGGGTCCATCGAAGAGGGGGGGCAGGGACTTCCCCAAGTCCCTCGCCCCTGGACCCATTCATGGGGGCCGGAAGAGCGCTTAGTAGCGCCCGTTTTCGCGGCCCCAGCGGCGGATCTGGTCTTTGGCTCCGCCGCCAACCAAGTTTCAGCCGCGGAGGGTAGGGAGAGCGGCGCCTCGCAATACCGACAATCCTCTCCCCCCGCGGCCCCACCACCACCGCATCAACGGTGCGGCCCCGTCTGAGTCGCGGAGGATAGGGCGAGTGGCGCATCACCATACCAACACTCCTCTTCCTCCGCGACTCCACCTCGGCTGCAGCGGTAAGGAGCGGACCAACCCTCCCGCAGCAGCCCACCGACATCCGAAGGGCTCGCCGAGCCCACACGGAGTGGTAGCCACCTCGGGCCGGCCCTACACCTCGGGCCAGCCAAGGATTCCTCTTTGTTCACCGCGGGTGACCAAGCCACGGCTACTAGCCCCCGCCACGACAAGTGGGAACCCGTTCGGGGAACCTAACCTAACCTTTTTTTTTTTTTTTGCGGGGAAATCCTCATGGACTACCTCCACCTGGGAAAGGCGGAGGGCGTGCCGGACTCTTACCGGCTAAAACCACCCCGGTGTCTCTCGCACGTGTGCCTAACCTAACCTAACCTAACCTAACCTTTTTTTTTTTCGGGAAACTCATGGACTACCTCCGCCTGGGGAAAGGCGGAGGGCGCCGGACTCTTACCGGCTAAAACCACCCAGTGTCTCCTCGCACGTGCGCGCGGGGCCGCGGAATCAAATTCTTCCGCAGCCCCACACTAGTGCTGGCCCGGTCTGTCCGGGCCTCGCCTCCTGCACGGGGTAGTGAGGTGTTCGACTATCCCGTGCATCGCCTCAGAGGCGCGCGCCGACACCCGCTCGCGCCTCCGCTTCGGGTCCATCGAAGAGGGGGGGCGGGGATTTCCCCAAGTCCCTCGCCCCTGGACCCATTCATGGGGGCCGGAAGAGCGCTTAGTAGCGCCCGCTTTCGCGGCCCCAGCGGCGGATCTGGTCTCTGGCTCCGCCGCCAGCAAGTTTCGGCCGCGGAGGGTAGCGAGCGGCGCCTCGCAATCTCGACCTCCTCTCCCCGCGGCCCCACCACCACCGCATCAACGGTGCGGCCCCGTCTGAGTCGCGGAGGATGGGGCAGTGGCGCATCGCCATACCAACACTCCTCTTCCTCCGCGACTCACCTCGGCTGCAGCGGTAGGGGCGGACCAACCTCCCGCAGCAGCCCACCGACACACATCCGAAGTGGGCTCGCCGAGCCCACGGGTAGCCACCTCAGGCCGGCCCTACACCTCAGGCCAGCGGGGTTCCTCTTTGTTCACCGCGGGTGACCAAGCCACGGCTACTAAGCCCCCGCCGACAAGGCGGGAACCCGTTCGGGGAACCTAACCTAACCTAACAACCTAACCAGTATTCCGCCGTCTTTCGTGCCGTACGCATCGTTTCTGTGTTGCTCCGCGCTTGAAAAATCCGAAAAAAAAATAGGTAAAGTTATCCGATTTCTGTGAAGAAAGTGTTATTTTGTGCAATTCAACGTGTTCTTTGTGCTTAGTACTGTGCAAGTTGTGAGAGTGAAGTGTCATAAGGATATTTCAGCAAAATATACCGGCGAAACTGCAAAACAGCTAAAATTTTACTAAAATTTTACATATATTTGCATACGCCGCCGATTTTAGATCGACGACCTGCTGATTTTAATATCTATTTTTGTGACGCTTATGAAGCTCTATTACATAGCACATTTTTTGATTTTTCGCTCATTAACTTTGAGTAATTGAGCGAAAACTATAAAACCACGTGACACTAAAATTTAAACCGCAATTGTGCGGCTAAATTTGAATACATATCATAATAGCACATTTAAATCAACTCCTGTGCTTGTAGCACAGACATCGGAGGAGTATTTTAGAAGATATAGTCAAAAACGCTAAATTATTAAAACTGGTTCAACTTCACTGTGAATTGCGCGTTATCTGAAGAGACGACATATTGTTTTTATTCTAAAAATAGTTGTACAACTTACCCTTAAACTGTTTGCAAAGTTTCGGATTTTCGAGCGTAAACTTTTAAAGATATTAGAATTTTCCTGAGAACACTCTAACACGTGCTCTGTGTTCCTGCAAGCTGGCGATATTTTTATCACAGCATAATCCTACAGCACTAAAAAAAAAAAAAAGCGAAGAAAATTCCGTTTTCAGAACATCTCTATCACTTTCCTTAAAGATTTATTCAATTTTCAGTGTTTTTCAGGAAATTTCAGCATCTGTTGATTTTCGTTAATAATCATATTATAATTGGCTTTGCTAAATTCTACGTAATTACAGCCCAAACACGACTACTCTAGCCACGCCAATCGCCAAAAATCGCACAAACTGGCGATAAAATAAAAATATAAAAATAGTTAGTGCAAAGGCGATTCGAACAAGCCCAAACACGAATAATTTATCATAAGTGGAGAGGAGGTATGCCCTTTAAAATTGTCCGCCATCTTGGACCGCCATCTTGCAAAAATAAAAGTCCTCATAACTCTGGAACCGTTCGTCCGATTTGAACGTGGTTTTCAACAAAATCAAAGCCAAACGGCCGTCTAAAACCTTAGCTATAATTGAGAGCACGCGACCCGCCAAGTCATCCGCCATCTTGGATATTTTCAAAGTCGCATAACTTCGTCTTAAATAAGCCGATTTTAACGCGGTTTTTGGTTTTATCAAGGACTCGTAAAGCTCTATAATCTGCGAAATCCCCTTAACCTCCAAACAGAGATCCATCACTCGACTCATCCACACTATTTCTGGGGCTATCGAAGTGCAAAGTAGCGCAATGTCGGATAAATCAAAAAGACCAACTTCTAGCTGCTCTGAAAAACCACAAGCACCTAAAAAGAAGACAATCGTAAAAGGCATAAAAGACTCTGGACGCGGCAGTGCAGATATAAAAGTATCAGAACAGACAAGTCAGCAGGCACTTCGTGAGAAGCCGGTAGAACCCATGGAACAGGGGATCGTTGAACCTCAGGGTAATGTCCACGAAAGAGCACGCGATGAGAGAGCGGGAGAAGAACTAGACACTCCGGACTTGCTCTCCTCATCGCCCAACATAGATGAAGCAACAACGTCGTCCCCAGTGCTTGCGAGGCCAGGCTCAAGTCTTCTTCGGATACGTACACAAATAAGGCAAGCGAAAGCTGCTGAATCCAGGGACACCTTAAGAGCCATGTCTGAGACGGAGGATACCGCTGACTCGGACCTTGACAGCGGAGACACAAACACATCTCTTGATGCTTCCACACGATCCATTGGAGGAAACCGAATGCTCCTAAATGAGTTGCCCAGACATGCTAATGAAATACTCCATCGAACTAAGGCTGAGCTAGAAAAGTCTGGCAACTTAAAAGAGAAATTGAGAAAGTGTCGTGTCGGGGCTATACACATTATACGAAATGGTTCTTAAATTATCTGATTCAAGAATGCTGCACATGCTTGAATCCAACAAGCAGAAATTGAATGTTTCTCGAGTCCGAAAGGCTCACGCAAAGACACGCGAGATTTATGCATGAAACCCTAGGACAGTATGCTCTCTTAAAGGAGGACATTGAGAAATTACAGAAGGATACGGAATCCACCAGATTAATTCTGTCATACGACATTTGTGAGGCTGTCACCGCAACAAAAGGGAGGTTGTGGAAAAAACGAAATATCACAGGTCCCTCCATTAAGGATCAAATCCAAACCTTAACGGAGGAATTAAACTATTGCGAGGAAACATTGACTCTCTTCTGAAGCAAGCTCGACAAGAATCAGACCCTACCCATCTGGTTGAAGAGCTTGAGAACTTCGTCGAGCAGTCAACGAACACAATCTAAGGAGGAACCTGCTCAACCGTCTTGCAGTGTTCCCATACAAGAATTTAGCGATCAGGAGAGCGTTATGGAGCATCAATACATCCAAAAAACTGACCTGTTACACCAACAAGTTGCTGACTTGAGTATGCAATTAAATGGAGGTAGCCGAAATACGGCAAGACATTAAGACTATGTCACAAGACATTAGAGAACTAACCACCGCTTCCTCTAATACTCCTTTGCCCTCGGTTCAAGCAAACTTAGAAGAACTCAGAAGGGAAACAGAGAGAGATATCACAGTAGACTCAGTAGCCCTATCCGACTGGCAATAGAAAGCCTCAGGAAAGAGCTGAAAAATCAGCCACATATCGGGGATGAGGATCTCGCAGAATATAAATGCCAGTCACAAGAACATTACAGGAACAAAAACATAACTCGACAACGCAAAAGTATAGAACCCTCCACTCACCTTCTCGGAAGTCCTGAGAAAGCCACACTACCCAATACTGGTAGAATCAATTGACCCGAGAAGCAATAGCGAAGACATTATCAAGCAGGTTAAGGGTGGGATCGATGTAGTCGAGCTGGGTATAGGCGTTAGTAATATAAAAAGGCAAAGAATCAAAAGTACTCATTAGTTGCGAGTCCGAGAAGGACAGAAACATCCTTCAGGATATACTAAAGAGTACAGCGGCCAATCTAACTGCCTACAGGCCGACCACAAAGAACCCACTCCTACGGCTGATTGGCGTGGTCTTCGACCTCACAGACAAAATTTCCCCGACCTTTTAAAAATGAAAGGTAGAACTTCAGTTTTCGGATCGAGTAAAGGTTCTGGGTCTAACAATAGATAAAACATTAACTTCAAGCCTCATCTGGATGATGTTTACCGCAAAGCCATAAACATATACAAAATGGTCTCCAGAGCAGCAAGGGCTCATTGAGGCTAAACTCGGAGATTATAAGGACAATTTATGTAGCCGTAGTTGAGCCGAATATACTTTACGCTGCCGGCTGTTGGGCTGATACAACGGAAAAAAATATATTGAACGTATGCTTAACAGGATGACCCAAATTTTCGGCATAAGAATCTGTAAAGGGCACAGAACCACCTTTAATCTCTAGCACATTACTTTCGCAAATAATACCGTTAGCGTTAAGGGCTAAAGAGAATGCTAGCATTTATGAAATCAAGCGAGGCAAACCTATTGAACACCTGCCAGATAGGAATTAGAAAAAGAGTAAGTCCTTACAACCTTCCTCATCCATCTGAAAGAACAGAGCGACAATTCGAACTCATAAGCAACCAGAATGAAATTGAAGAAATTAAAACAACTGGCCAAAATATTCACCGACGGCAGCAAGATTGAAAATAAAGTGGGTAGCTGTATCAGTTTGGCAAAACGGAGTTGAAACGAGAACAATAACTTTTAGACTGGAAAACTACTGTAGTGTCTTTCAGGCGGAGATGATAGCAATTCTGAAAGCCGTTAAATATGTAGCTGACAAAACCTATCACGAAGCCAACATACTTAGCGACTCAAGATCGGCAATAGTAACAATCTGTGATCCATCATCTCTGAATCCAATTGCTGCTGAAATCCGAGAAATAATAACATCCATGGAATATAACAAAACAAAAATAATGCTGTACTGGATAAAAGCACACTGTGGAATCCAAGGTAATGAGAGAGCGGATGAACTAGCCAAACGAGCTGCTCTTAAAATAACCAAAGACCAGCATGACAGAGTCCCATTGTCCTAAGCAAAGCGCCTCATCAGAGACTCCACTCTGCAAGTCTGGCAAAGAAGATATGAAGAATCTCCTACTAGTAATCTAACGAAGACCTTTTTCCCGACATAGTGATAGCATATAAAATAATAAAAATATAAAATGACAAATTTAACTACCCAATTGTTCACCGGCCACGGTGAAATAAGCAATATTTATACAAGTATAAGCTCTCGTCATCCCCAGGCTGCATTTGTGATGAAAACTTAGAACAAACTGTAGAACATTTACTAATTGACTGCCCGCGCTTTAGCAAAACTAGATTTGAACCCGAGTGAACCATGAGAGTGACAATCAAGAAAGATAATTTATATGATAATGCAAGACAACAATTGCCGAACTATCTTCATGACATTTGCACTTACAGTATTGAGAATTATAAGCAAAGAAAATGGTAGTAAACATATAGATTAAATATAAATAATGTATTGTATAATATAGATAGTAATAAATAATGAATGTGTAATAAATAAATGATATTATGTATATGTGTTATAAGTAATAGGTAGACTCAAAAATTGTAATGCAAATAATAAAACAGCATAGAGGTAAAAAAATCATACACGCAAGGTTAGCATGGCAAAAGAAAGAAAAGGAGGAAAAAAAATAGGGGACATTATATATATTTATTTAATTAAAACATTCAAAGTAATTTTAAAGATGTGTCCTATAATAAGAATAAGTTTGCATACATATCAAGTTTATGTCGTAAATAAGAAATAGTAAATAAGATATGAGTATTGTAGCTATAGATTATTAGTAGTGAGTATTAGTAGCGAGTATTTTTATGAGTATTAGTAATATGAGTAGTAGTATAAGTAACGTAGCCATAGTATAAGTAATAAGTATTAGTAGACAGCACACAGAGGAATAATTCAAAAAAATTCAAAAAAAACATTGTTAAAAAATTGTAAAGATAATGATAATTTAAGCATAAGTAAGAAGGGTACTGCAGTAAAGTAGCAGTGATAAGAGTTATTGAAAAAAAAAAACCTTACCTAACTTAACTTAACCTAACCTTTTTTTTCATGGAAATGCCTACGCATACCTGCCTCGCGGGGCAAGGACGGGTTATGTCGGACTCGCACCGACTAAAACGCCATGGTGTTCCTCCTTCGCCACATATTGGCGGGGCCACGGGAACGCTTTCGCACACATCCGCGGGCCCACCAGCGCCGGCCTACCTATAGCAGCCCCTCCTCGGGGAGGACCTCTCCTCCCCATTCTCCTCCTCAGGCAAGGCGCACCAGGGACACAAGGCACGCCCTCCTCCACGGCCTCAACTCTTCCTGCGTAACGGACCCCCGAGTCCGATACGCGGAGGCCATGGGGCCAGGACAAATCGAGCGCTCGGTAGCACCGGCTTCCCACCCAGCGGCGAATCTGGTCTTTGGCTCCGCCGCCAGCAAGTTTCGGCCGCGGAGGTAGGGAGAGCGGTGCCGCAATACCGACACTCCTCTCCCCGCGGCCCCACCACCACCGCATCAACGATGCGGCCCGTCTGAGTCGCGGAGGATAGGGCGAGTGGCGCATCGCCATACCAACACTCCTCTTCCTCCGCGACTCCACCTCAGCTGCAGCGGTAGGGGGAGAGGACACCCTCGCCGCAGCCCACCGACACATCCAAAGTGGGCTCGCCAAGCCCACTCGGAGTGGTTGCGCCGGCCGGCCTCTACACCACAGGCCAGCCAAGGGGTTCCTCTTTGTCACCGTGGGTGACCAAGCCACAGCTACTAAGCCCCCGCCACGACAAGGCGGGAACCCGTTCGGGGAACCTAACCCAACCTAACCTAACCTTTTTTCGTGGGAAATCCTCATACCTTTGGCTGCGGGGCAACCGGAAGGATATGCCGGACTCCTACCGGCTAAAACCCACGGTGCTCTCCATCGACGTGTACGAGTGGTCCCGGGATCTCCGTTCGGTATGCAACCGGGGCCCGTCTCTCGCTGCTTTATTGGAAGCACGTCCAGGGGCAGTACTACTGCTCCCAGCACCCTCACAGTGCTATCACGATGTCTCGGACCACTTCGAGCCATCGTCCTCGTCGAGGTTACATTACTAGGCATTCGAGGCCCCGCTCCAAACGCCTGCAACCCCAGAGGCCCAGTTTCTGGAGGAACACCATCTTTAAGGGAGGGCCGTGACGAACGCCTTGATGGCGTCGTCTCCGAGTGGGATCGGTCCTCCGATCCCGCTTAGTAGCCTTTTTCTGGACCATTACGGACTCACAGAAGGGGCTACGGCCCTCACGAGTCCCGCTCAGCATCGCTGGCACGAATGCTGGCAGTGAGCGGTCACGAACGACCCGGCCCGCCAGGATCGTCCGCTCCAGTTTCCATGCTGGACATACCGCTAGCGTATGAGTCCTGGTCCTGTCCACCGCAGTGGAAGCAGTTCGCCGTCGCTTCGCGTCCGATCTTGCACAGATAATCACCGAAGCACCCGTGCCCGGTAATTATCTGTGTAAGTCTGTAGGTGAGTCTTCCTACTCGTCGCCGCATCCAGGCTTCGAAGACCGGCAGGATTGCGCCAATAACGCGTTTGCGGGTATAGCGCTCCTCGTTGAATCGAGTGCGCCATACCGCCAGCGTTCTGTCGCTCCTGCCGTTTTATAGACTCGAGTGCCTCATCTGGCTCACTGCCACCTCTCTGACGGAGGATGCGGATTCGGTTGTACACCCTCGCATCCATATCCGCCGATATAACTGGGGTGGAAA
Source organism: Parnassius orleans (assembly GCA_029286625.1). Taxonomy (NCBI): domain Eukaryota; kingdom Metazoa; phylum Arthropoda; class Insecta; order Lepidoptera; family Papilionidae; genus Parnassius; species Parnassius orleans. The sequence goes on from JAGSMP010000915.1 coordinate 56,204, forward strand.
CTCGCCACCCTCTCAATCCGGGGACTAGGCGCTCAAAGTGCTCTTCGAAGCTCCAGCGACTGTCCAGGTGGAGCCCTAGGTACTTCATGTACCGTCCACTCTGACTACAGACCCACCCACGTAGACGCACGAGTCGGGTGGTTCCCTGCTCGAGGTAGTTTGTGAAACCATAAAGCCTCGGTCTTATGAGATTTCTAGACCCAACTCGTGGATTTTGGCGACGACGACTTCCGCCCCAAGCTCAGCGAGCTCCTTGGTCCCCTCAAGGGACCCCGCTGGCGACCACCAGTATGTCGTCGGCATAGCACACGATATTTACCAGCAGGAAGGTCGACACGCAGAACCGCATCGTACGCGAGGTTCCACAGTAGCAGACCCAGCACTGAGCCCTTCGGAACCCCAAGTTTGATCTCCTCCGATCTTCCTACCATCTTGCCCTTGTACAGAATGTACCTGTCACGCCAGTAGTCCCCGATTACGCCTTGCAGGTAGGCAGGCACCTGGTGAAGTGCTAATGCCTCCTTTTGAACTTGGCACTCCGCAGACAGCCGGTAAACAGCTGTCTTAACCTGTCCCCAAGGCAGCCAGACTCAGCACCAGAGCCCGACCAGCAATTCCGTCAGGCTCCGGTGCGGTGTTCCGGCTCTCAAGCGACTAACGGGCGCAGGTGGAGCACCATCATCATCCTCCAGTAGATGGCTATGGAGCCCGATTCGTCGCCGAACCAGCGAGGATGATCGGGGACGGTATAGGTTCCGCTACTACTGCAAGGGCAACCCGCCAATCCACAATGGTCTGCATTAGTAGATGTTGCGCATTGCGACAGTGGTCTCGCTGGAGGAGTGGGAGGTGTTTACTCTTCCTAACTCCCTTTTCGCAGGTTGAGCGCATTTTCCCCAACCTATGGTTGGATGGATACCAACGTCGGAACAGACTGGACATTTACTGCCGACGCCCCTACCGAGGCATCTGTAGCAGTGCATAGGCCTGGACCCAGTAGTTCCATTCGAATTAAACCCCATCCAATGCGTACACGTCCTTCAGCCATTAATTTTCGGACCGCCGTTACTGAGCACCGCATCCAGCACGTCCCATGCTGGTGGGGTTCGGCGGACGTCTAACTTTCATGTCGTCTGCCGAGCAACCACCCAACTCTGCGATCGCGGCTACTATCTCACTGGGGTTGATAGCGTCGTCAAGACTAATTCGAACGTTCAAATTAGGGAAAACCTCGCGCAGCCCCAGCTTGTCCGCCTTTGAGTTGCAATCATGTCCCGCAATCTCGGGAAGTAAACCCCTGTTACAGCTCGCTTTTGGCGAATGGAGTCGATTCCCAACTCTGCTAATTGGATCCTGGCCTTTGCATTTACCCTTTACTCCTTTACCCCCATTACATTGGCATATGTGAGTACCGAGTCCTTAGGCAACATCACTGTAACTGCCGCTGATGCTGACGTACGCATTTCAGTTTTCTTTTTTCTCCTTTTGGAGAAGGGAGAGGATCCGCCATTTCTGTAGACCGCCCATGAGCTTACCATCGGCGGTGGCGAGTTGTGGTATTCCGCACAGGGTTAGGTATCAGCCGGTGGTAGATCTGCCTCCAGTAGCCATATGGAGTTGCGGAAAACAGTCCGTGGTAATCTAAACTAAACTAAACTAACCTCTTCATCCCGATAAAAGACAGTTTTTTTCTATGTTACAGACAGGCACTTCAATTTTATTTATATGTATGTATGGAAGGCTCCTTTCTTCTTTACCCTTCGCTTTTTTCTTTTCGGTTGCGGTGGTGATGGCAGTGGCTGCGACTGCGGACGTCTTGCTTCCATTGACGCTGGCAGCTGTTCCGCGGTGTCAGCTGTGTTGGCTGGGGCCCTTTCAGGAATCAATCTGGCATGGAAGGCAGCCAGCTTCCTGTCATTAGAGCCCCTATGTCTGCCATGGCTCCTCTTTCCGCTCCTAGGTTTGGATGCAGCAGGTACTAGCTGTGTTAGCAAGGTAGACCGTTCCTGCATCTGTTTGTGGAGGAGGCTAACTTTTGTGTAAGACTTTCCGTCTTAGTCGAAAGACTGATAAGCTGGGAACGCAACTCCACGTTCTCTCTCTCCAGCCTGGCGACGTTATCATTTGAGTCGGTCCTTTGCGCGAGTTCTGCCGCAGCTTTGATGTTTCTTTTCCAACCTGCCACGAATATACTCTCCTTTGAGATTACGGGATCGATCGGCAACTTTTCTAGAACCTGGGTGAAAATCAATTTCCTGACCGAGCTCTACGTCTCCATGAGAACGCATTTCGCGGGCTAACGTTTCCGGACCCTGGTGTTAGTGGGTTTTACGGGAGGATCAAACAGGTCTTCTTCTGTTTCAACCCTGTCGCTTTCTCTCCTCCAGAGGCTGCAACTGGGACTGCCGTGAATTTAGCCGCCACAACCAACGTACTCAGGCTTCGCTTTCCGTTTTCGACCTCCTACCGATGTAAGTGACACGAACGAACCATCAGACCCACCATCAGCATCGCTCTCACTGGCCTGACTGCTCGTAGTATTAGGTTGCTTAAAACGCCCACGCTTGTCTCGTGTCGATATTGTTGGTATTACCGAAACGGCTCTTTCTTTTTGAGTTTGGCCTCTGATGTTATGGGGCCAGCGGTTAATCTGGTGCATCACCGCAATGCAGCGGATTGCTCCCCTCCCAGATACGTTGGGGCTGCCACAGAGCTAATTAGGCTAATGGGGTGGTGGATATGCTTGGGACTGGGCTCCTCCCCAACCATTCATCCCACCGGCACCTTAGACCTTAGGATTAGGGTTATATTTGAAGAGGTTGTTTTCCTCGCGGTCCTGCGGGGACCCCGAGCCCTAGTGGGCTTACGGTTGTCAAGGCATAGGTGCGCTTGGCACATCACCGCACAGAGATCGCCCGGAATCGGTGCGCTTGGCACATTACCGCGCGAGGTAACCCAGCATTGGTGCGCTTGGCATCGCGCGTGTGTTGCATACCAGTTTTGGTCCACGGCGGTTTCCTGCTACCACCCATATCTGGGTGGCGTTCCTTATCCGCCACCTGGGGACACGCCCGATGGGAGCTCTGGCAACTCCACACGGGAACCTTTTTTCATGGGAAATGCCTACGCTTTCGACGGGTTATGTCGGACTCTCACCGACTAAAACCCCATGGTGTTCTACCTTCGCCGCATATTAGCATGGCCACGGAACGCTTTGCATACAGCCGCGGCCCCACCAGCGCCGGCCGCCCCAGCAGCTTCTTCTCCCCTTGCTTCTCAGGTAAGGCGCACCAGGAACACAGGCGCGTCTTCCTCACGATCTCTAACTCCAAGTGCGAAATGGACTCCTGCGAGACTGATACGCGGGCGATGGGGCCAGGAAAACGAGCACTTGAAGCACTCTTTCCGACCCCATCGGCGGATCTGGTCTATGGCTCCGCTGCCAACAAAGATTTGGCTGCGGAGGGTAGTGAGCGGCGCTTCGCAATACTGACACCTCTCCCCGCAGCCCCACCACCACCGCATCAACGGTGCGGCCCCGTCAAAGTCGAGGAGGATAGGGCTAGTGGCGCATTGCCATACCAACCTCCTCTTCCCCGCGACTCCACCTCGTCTGCAGCGGGAGGAATCTCGTGCTTCCAGGATAGGAAAGTGAGAGTAAGTGTGCAGTTGTGGAACAAACGCGACAACCACCAAGGGTACCGTAAGCCTTCTGTAACATTTTCAGCGACTCCGAACACGAAATTCCTTTGGCGATGCAAAATTTAAGACAAACTCTTTGTTCGATGTTTTGTCCATTGTGAAATTCGCAATACACTAGATATGATATAACTAAAAACAGCACTGTATTTAATCTAAATAAAAATTTATCTCAAACTCCGCGCCAAATTGGAAAACAGTTGTGCCAGTCTAACAACAAAAAAATTAATTTGGAACCATAAACAAATCATTCATTCCTGATACTTTTTGACTGAATGTAAGTTGAACATCGATACGTTTATCTGATTATTTTAATAGATACTGAAAGTGACGGCATTTCTTTATTATATTTAATATTTATTGAATGCCTAGAATACGATTAATTACATTTAGGCAAAGTTGAGAACTTAATTAAAATTATTTGTTCTATCTTTGCCTGGTGTGGGGTTATCACATGTCATGTGCTGTTACGTAAATAACACAATTTTTAAATATATTTTTCAAACTAAATTATAAACATGATATTTTTATAAACAACTAGCTGGTACCCGGTGCGTTACTGCTGCAGAAGAAATACCTAATTGAGGTAATATCGTTATAAATTTGGAAGACTTGTACTGTTTGATTAGGAATGATAATACATTCATTGAAGTTGAATGATATTATAACTTTAAAATAAATTTATTGTTGCGATTCGCGCGCCAACTACTAAGTTAATTGTCCTATGCCTATAACCTTCGCGCAAGTGCAAGCAATAAGTTGACAAAGTTTTGGCGCAATCTGATTGTCGGTATGGCAAGACATAAAATACGAACAAACAAAAATTATTTTTTATATATTAGATATATTTTTGTGTATATACATATACATATATACAACTTCATATTAACTTTTAAATTATTTTTGGAAGCTAGATATCTAAAAAGGCTCTATAAAGGTAACGACACAAGTTTTTAGTTAATTTGGTATACCACGCCGAATTATTGTTAACAAAGTTAAAAAAAGATATATAAAATCTAGGAACACCTAAACGGTTAAAGGAAGAAGATGAAGTCAAGATAGTTACAACATTAATTCTTTGTGGCGAATACGGCAGGCCTCTTACTCTCCAAGTACTATATATCATAGTTTATGAATATTTGGTGTTTCTTTTTGCAATGATGATGTATTTTTAGTTTTCATAAAATTGGGCTCAGGACTTCTTTGAGCATTTTTCTCTATTCCTCGTAATTTCAGATTTGGTCATTCAATTTGTTTATAACAATTGTTTAACATATTTTTATAAATGTAATTTATTTTACTAATTGATCTCACTTTTATTGGTACCGCCTTTTATGTTTTATGATTAAGTAGCGTAAGTTCATTGCAAAAGTTGATACAAATAAGTATTAAAAGCTACCGAGTATCTGTTCAATTACTAATGTCGTCAAGTTATAAATAAACTGCATGATCATACAGTAAATATGATAATAATTCTTTCCGGTCTGATTAAAAAGAAACGTCATATATTATGTAACGAAAGGTTTGTTTTTACTTTTTAAGATAATTTTAGCACTTTAATGATAAATAAAACTAAGTCTCAACTCACTTTCACTTTAGGCATAATTTAAAACTGCAGTTAGTTGAGACTTAGTTTGACGAAAGCTGCGAATAATTAATGATGATAATAATTTAAATACTTAAGTGTTGACAGCCTATGCATTATTGATTAACTGTATGAAAACTTAACAAAATTCTGTCCTAAATTTGCCTCGTCATATATACAAAGAAATAAGGCTCAAATAACTATAATAGAATAACAATCCAGTAAACTGAAGTTTAAAGTACATTTTAGCTTATAAGTTAAAAATAATTATAACGTTTTATTTCCAATAAGAGATCAGGCAATTTTATGCATAATGATCCTATCTTTGCCTGCTTACAAAATCGACAATAGGCGAAGTTTCTGCAAAGATTTATTGCGAGTCGAAGCACTATAAACAAGATCCTAACGTTAACTTTATTTCTCATGCAATATATTTCAATATTATAAGTTAAATTTTGATATATAGGCAAAAAGTTCTAAATTCAGGCAAAGTTGCGGCAGTTTACGGTGCATTAAAGGTCTGCTCGTGTGAGTTATGAAGTCTAAACGATATAACAAGTGCCAGAGTTTTTTATCGGCTTAGGGATCTTGAGATATTATTGTCATCAACTGTCCGTTGTGTTAATCCGTCGTCAAATAATTTTCAATGTGACGCATCAGCATATTGAGAAGAGTTTTGTGAACAAAATACAAATCAAACAAAACTGTATGGTCTAAGACTTTGCCTGACTAATTTATGAATCGTAACAACAACTACTACAACAACAAATGTGTACCTATTTTTTTTTAGAAGCTAAGAATGAACTTATTTAACCTATGAGCTATGAAGTGTAATTTTTATGATTAATTGATGATATAAACATTAATTAATTAATTAAATCTACCTTCGTATACTTCTAGACATATAATCCTTCGCAATGTCCATCGAAATTGAATCTGCAGAGTAAGCTTGTGTGCAAATTTAGTTATTTTCTTTATCTCATTACAGAAATTTAAAAGTCTCAATTAATTTTCAGTGTTATTCGCTTAATTCAGCAATATCTAAAGGAGTCAAACCTTACAAAAACTTTACAAACCCTTCAGGTATGTAGATCTGTTTACATTGCAATAAGTGTCAAGAAAATTTATTAACATCAGTAGAAATTTTATATTTACTGTAATATTTTTGCATTTTAGGAAGAAACTGGTGTATCACTTAATACAGTGGACAGTGTCGATGGCTTTTGTGCAGATATTAACAATGGACACTGGGACACAGTGCTAAAAGCCACAGCCTCACTTAAATTGCCAGATAAAAAGCTCATGGAGCTGTATGAGCAGGTTGTGCTTGAGCTGATAGAGCTACGTGAACTTGGTGCTGCCCGAACAATTTTGCGCCAGACACACCCGTGTCAGCTTATGAAACAACATGAAACTGATCGCTATATGCATCTAGGTAATTCCTTTTCTTATTTATAGAAGCATGACAAATGAACATGCACTCCACCTGATGGTAAGATGGTGATAACAATGTGGCCCATAGATACCTACAGCTATCCTCAATTAAGAATCATAATGTAGATGCATTGTCACCCCTTAGAAATGTAATAAAATGGCTCAACCTTCCTACTTGCATTGCACCTGTCAAACTTGCGTGGATCTTACTATGTATAAAACAAATTAAAAAAATTAAAACCAATTTCAATATATATAATTTTAAAGCTATGCAGTGCTATCTTTTGTTGGGTTATTCTGTTTATCCACGCTAAGAAATCCACCCTAGCCTACCTAACCCTTTTTTTAATTTAATTGAAATCAAGGATTATAATCAGGAATTGAAATAAGAAGCTGCTGAACTAATGGAGTTGTCAGATAGCCATACTTACCGCATATCAGTAGTATCTTCAAGACCTAATTGGAAAACCGTGCTCAGTTCCTTAGGCCTGCCTCTCTTTGGATAATATGCCTTCTAATTATACAAATGGATAGAATTCACTAATGGTCTCGCTTACTAGAAACATTGCTGCTGTCTAATGTATATATGGCATTGTAACTCACAAATGACAATTAAATTAAACTCAAAATATAACTTTTATAAAATGTCAACATTAATTAAGATTCATATTCAGGTCCCATGACATAACATGCATGTATGCAGTTAATATTTTGTACAGGATTATTTCGTTGTGAATTTCTTCTTGCATACATACTGTTTGCAATAAAACAGTTTTATGTCTAAGTGATAAGCAGACTAACAGTCCACCTGACAGTATGACAGAATTTGAATTGGCAGCCCTCAGTCTCGCAACTCAATGCCAAGCCACTGCGCAAAGTAGCTGGCGTCACTGTTGTTTGTTCACAAAACTAGGTTAAAGCATGGTACCTCTGAGATGGCAAAAGTCAGTAAATTTAACATGGCTAGAAAAATAATAAAACGACTGGGTTTCTTGCGGTTCTTCTCTTGTTTTGGAAACCAGTGCAGTATTCATAAGAGCTTCAAACAAGCCAAAATTGAATAAACAGTTTTGTGTTGTTCAGCATAAGTTTGATTGTGCACATTTGACAGAGAACCTGGTGTCGCGGTCGTACTTCGACCCGCGCGAGGCGTACGGGTCGGGCGGCGGCAAGGAGCGGCGGCGCGCGGCGCTGGCGGCGGCGCTGGCCGGCGAGGTGTCCGTGGTGCCCAGCTCCCGCCTGCTGGCGCTGCTGGGCCAGGCGCTCAAGTGGCAGCAGCACCAGGGCCTGCTGCCGCCAGGTCGCCGCCACTCCTCACCACTCCTCACCTCAACATAATCATACCATATTTGGACATGTTTATGGCACATGGACCAATGCCAACAATTATAGGCTACCAGTTTATAATGATAGAGCCACGCTGCAGCTTCATTATGGTTGTAGCACAAATGGGTTGGCTTGACCAGGTAGGACCACTCCACAAAATACCAGCAATGCTGCTGAGTTTTGTATGGTGAGTGTAGAATCGGAGACCCTTTTTGCTTGAACGAGGTATTCCATTTTAGTCCTCAGGGTAACAACGCATCAGTATTTTGGTTCTTAATTGAGAACACATGTAGGCATCCACTTACCATCAGGTGGACTGTGTGGGATTTACTACAACCTAAACAGTTAATTTGACATAAACCTTTATTTTCAACAATTACCAATGAAATTGAATATGTCAGTTCACTGTCAGTTATATTTTGAAATACCTATATGTACACAAAATATTTAGAAAACAATAGCTTCTGCTATTTATAAATCTGAAAGCATGTCCAAAATTCTATCTTAATCATATACTCTGGAAATTTAGAATAATCGTGTAATAAGAGAACTTAACAGTTGTGAAACGAACACAAACAGGTACTAAAAACAATTCAATTGTATCTGCAGGAACAACCATCGATTTGTTCCGAGGTAAAGCAGCCATTAGAGATGAAGAAGATGATCAGTGCCCAACTCAGTTATCAAAAATTATAAAATTCGGCCAAAATCTCATGTGGAATGTGCTAGGTAAGTTATTTCAGTTTTAATTTCACTATTCAATTGTTATCTACTTTATTATTAATATAATATAACTAGAATAATATTACTATAGCCCACTATCCGTTTGTGTACACCTAAAAATAATATTAACAATAAGTCTTATATAATGGAGCACATAGGCTATTCATAAAAAAAGAAAAATTATATTAAAATTACTTAAGAGTTTTTTACTGCCACGTCGCCAATGATTTTCCTGTCGATGTTGGGAGTTTTCAAAATAAATATTATGCCATCTATCAACTAAACTATTTTATGGTACTAACTGTAATTTTCTTAGCAATACCCATCGCTATAGGTACAGTAGATGGAGCATCAGGAAAAACTAGGCCACCAAGAAGTTAAATCTGGTGTTGGCTGTTTTAGTAGGATTTGTTTTAGACACATAAATTGTGTGAGTGTTTAAATTTATGTTTATATTGTAAGTTTTCACCGGATGGGCAGTACTTGGTGACGGGTTGGTGGACGGTCTGGTAGAGTGTGGAACTTCGACGGGCAAGATCCGCAAGGACCTGCGCTACCAGGCGCATGACGAGTACATGAGCATGGAGGCCGTGCTCAGCCTCGCCTTCGGCCGCGACAGCGATACGCTGGCCGCCGGCTCCATCGACGGCAAGATCAAGGTACCTTCAAGGTTTTACATGGAAGAGCCATACTGTAGCTATATTATGGTTGTGGCCCAAATGGGTCGACTTGACTGAGGAAAGACAGCAGCTTAATGCTGCTGTGTTTCGTATGGTGAGTGTAAAGAGTTGGAGACTCTTTACTGAAACAAGGCATTCCATCTAAGTTGTCAAGGTAGCAACGCTTCTACATTTTAATTCTTAACTGAGGATAGATGTAGATGACTATGGGCCACAGTATTCACTTACCATCAGGTGGACAGTGTGCTCGTTTATCACCCTCATTCTATAAAAAAGAGAACTGGATACCCTTTTACTGAAAATGAATGAATCATTTTCAGTAAAAGGTTTCATCTTAGTCCTCAGGGTAACAACGCATCTGCATTTTGATTTTTAACTGATGATAGATGTAGATGTCTATAGAGCCCAGTATTCACTTAACATCAGGGACTGTGTGTTCGTTTGTCACCTTATTTTATAAAAACGAGTACATGGGTGAGCGTCGATACAGCGAGACATGTATTCAATTTATGGTATTTAAATTGCAATTGCGAGTTTGGGTATGACGTTGCGGGTTGTGGCGGGTGTGGCGGGTGTGGCAGGTGTGGCGGGTGTCGACGGGGCAGGTGCAGCGCAAGCTGGAGCGCGCGCACGCGAGGGCGTCACGTGCCTGCAGTTCACGCGCGACAACTCGCAGATACTCTCCGCCTCCTTCGACCGCACCATACGGTCAGTCGCACTGCTATATCTACATAAACTAAACATACAACATTCGCTACACAGATATGTTACACACTTTCATACAATTTTATTTTCATCCAATCTTTTGTTAACTTTCGGAACTAAAGGTTTTAAAACTACAAATATGTCTCGATGACATGTATTACTACTACATTACAATATTGATTTCAATTTTTTTCGTTTAAATGCGTACAGTACACAGTTTTTTTTTCCTTAAAATTACGATAGAATATTATATAAATAATGGAACAGGTATTCTAATGGGAAATGATTGGAATCCCTTATTCTATAAAAAATTACAGTAAGTAGCAAAGTGATTTTAAAGAATTGATGTTAATTATTTTTTCACAATAACTGCATTCGATTCACAAACCATATCGATTCATTCAATTTAATCGATAATTTTAAGCATATCACCTCACTATGAAACTATGACTGACAGATGCCAAATGTGACCTATTAAAGTGTTCCTACTTTACATGGCAACGTAGTCTGGAACTAGTTTTCGTTTAGTGAAACTGTTCAGTGAGCCTTAGAGCATCGGTTTCTCGAAAACAACTCCAAGGATTTGGATAAAATTTTATATTTAGACACTATTTTACATAACATACCAACTTATATAGGTTCCAACCTTAAAAATTATAGTTTTTTTTTCTAACTAAGAATAAATCAATAAATGAATTACTTTATTTGCTTTGAACAGGTTACAAGAGATGGGCATATTATTTATATAGGAAAACGCCTGATTCAGCCATTAAAATGGCATGCAAATTATACATATTATATTTTTATTAAATTAATCTGGTAATACCTAAATTATTAATAAATACAATGAAATTCTTTAATGCTGTAAAACAGATATTGAAGAAATCAACTGAAGTATTTTTATACACATGTTATAACAATTATATTTAAATCTCGAGGTTGTTACCTTCATCTATTTCCAAAAACACAGGTTCTCGTGTTTTGGGAAATACAACTTTGGCTTGTTTAATATATTGGTGCTGCTTGACGGACTTAGCTATTTCAAAGACATATTGACAAGGCACGAGAAGAATAGTGGTGGTGGTGAAGCACCGTAAATAACTATTTACATATTTTTTGGAAATGAAAACTTTTGTATACTTATCCGTGCTATTAACCCCAAATTATGGTTCTGTAGCTAAGAATCTCGATGTAACGAATAACGATCTCAAAGTGCATATATTATGCTGTAATGCCGTTTGTTTTGATGCTATTTTCGTCAGTTTATGTAATGCATACCGTAAAATGGGGTGAATAGACACAACTTTCAACTTCTACATTGTTTTTCTTACATATATTGTATATTAGCTGATAATAAAACATTTTAATGTTGTGAGTCTTGTTGTAGTTTATCGAATACTAAAGCCCGCTTTTCACTATGGGATATAATATAATATATATTACATCTCGAGATATAAATTAATATCGTTCACCATACTTTTAAATGGAACCGTTTACACTTAGCTATAATATATATTACATCTCAAACTATAAATATTTTTTCGATCGACCGAGCGATATTTTCATATTATATTTCGCCCCCTGTACCCGCACACCGTTCCGCACCGCCGCAGAACCGTGTGCGGGTTACAGGGGGTAATCCAATGACGAACACACACTCGTTAAAGATATATCTCACAGTGTGAAAGCCAATCGCGGGATATAATTTATATTTTGGGATATAATATGTATTATATCCCATAGTGAAAAGCCAGCCTAATGCTTCAAACGAGTAAAACATGCAAATTCGTTGTATTTTAGAAAAAAGTAGTCTGTTTCTATATACCGGGAATCCGGGGTTAATAGATGCGACATAAGGTGAATAGATACGACATAGGGTGAATAGAGAAAAATGCTAGGGTTGTCAAATTTGCTTTTGTTGTAGTATGTAGGTTGTGAGCTTGTGAGTCAAATGAAAACATAACTACATCAAAATTGTCATTATAAAAATAATTAGTTAATAAATCTGATATTTATACAATTCCATATTACATAACTTAAAAATATCAGAGTAATGTAATTTAACTACTTTGCAGCGTAAGCATTTCGAACAGAAACAGAAACTTTTTATTCAATATAGATTATAAATAATACTTATTGAAAGTCACTCTTTGTTTGATTACCACTGGTTCGAAAAACCTCTGTCCTGGGAAGAACCAGCAAGAAACCCAGCGGGACAATTTTTTTAATAACAGCTTACAATCATGTATGTTAATACAATTAACCACACAAAACAAATTAAAAATAGCTTGGTAGCGAACACCTCATTCCCAGAGGTTATTATCATCCATAAATTCCTTAATATTATAATAACCCTTTTATACAAACTATGTTTAATAAAGTTTTGAACTTTGAGCAGGTCAAATTTTGTATATTTTCTGGGATTTTGTTGTAAAAGCGTATACATCGCCCCAAGAATGAATTACTGACTCGGTGGAGTCGAGTAACCCTCAGTGGCCTCTTCTGTAAAACAAATATAATATCAGTGTCAGTCGCGTGTCCCCATAGCAAAATACCATACGACATTATGCTATGGAAATAAAAATGAAAAAAAAAATGTTTCAGTTTGTTAAACTATATAACACTAATTATAATACGTGTTTTGATTCATAAACTTTGGTTATTTTAAGTTGTAGGTAACAAGACGACATCAATAATCACTATTACTTATAAAATTATGTAAGCACTAAACATAAAAGTCAATTGATATAATTGCGGGACTCGAAACTGATAACTCATGATACACCTATTCCACACCGCTTAGATACTTTTTTAACTCGTATACCGAGCGTCTCTGTTAAACAATTAAATACAAATATATTGAATGATATATTTGCCTACTAGATAGAACTAACTCATATGAGCACACTAAGTATATTTACTGCAGAAACTTCTATATGGTATAATGGTAAAACCTCAAGTATTTGGAGTTTTAATGTATAACAAATATCAAAATTTATAATAGAAGACTTTTAAATGCCTTTAATATGGTTTAAACGTTTTTTTCTAGTTTCAATTAGCTACTTAAATTAATTTATGTAGTAAGTAAATGGTGCAAATAGTTTTTGACAACCCTAAAAATCATGTTTCTATTAACCTCTTTTACGTTTCTAATAATCCTCATTCGTATCTATTCACATCGAATTCTAGAAAAATACCAGTATCCTGATTTTACTATTTAAAAGAATAAAATCGTTCAATATCGATATTCATATTTGTATTAATAATAGATGAGAAACTCAACTCCTAAAAAATTTTGCAACAAGGAAACACTGAAGAACTTAATGTTTAACTAAAAGTTTTACACAGCATAAAACCACTTGTACTCACATAATAACCCCCTTTTTCTTTGCTGTCTTCAAAATTGACACTAATTTAAAGGTTGCCAAAATAAAGGAAAAATGTTGGCATATAATAAACAGTAGTAATAAACAGACGTTCCCGAGCTGTAGACAAACCTAGAAACAACTTTATCAAATAACCAGACTTGTGTCTATTCGCCCCGCGATTTCTATTCACCCCATCTTACGGTACGTAAAACTATTGACTTTACACTAAATCTATTTATTCCTTCCATTTTAATTTTTGGTCAATTTATAAACCAAGGAACTTCACAAATTTAGCATCTTCAAGAGTAGGGTTGAAACCTATATTAGTTAGTATGTTGATTATGGTTTATATTTATCAAAGTATTAATGTTATTGAAATATATAAATTTACATTTATATAAATTGATTTACAAATACACTATTAAAAATTTATTATAGAAACATAGCAAATATACATAAAATACAACTTATAAACAAAGGAAATTAAAACATAAATACTTCTAATCAACATAATAAATAAATTAAAGGAAAAAGTGTTATACTAAATTATACAGTACGTAAAGCTTAACTTAAGTAAAAATACTTGCTAAAGACTGGCTGAGTTGCCTCGCTGTATTGCGAGGCTGATCCGCTGACCAAAATATCTGCCAGCTTTTGGGTCACTAGAGACATTGACAAGGCGTGATGAGATATCTCTGTACAAATGCCTTGCTTCAGGACCCCACGGTCCCAGCGTTTCTACGCCAAACGGCACAAATATGCAGCCCTCGGAAGCTGCATATATCGCCGCTAGTTGAACTCGGCAACAGCAGCAGCCGCGCCTGCCTTCTGTGCAGTCGCCGCGAGATGTGATGGCGCTAATGTGTCAACACAAGTCGCATCCCATACTAAGGCGCTCATTTTCCATGGAATGAGCGTCATTCCATCAGGCCTCATGCCATCGTCCGCAATATACCGCTTGGCTCTAAAATTGCAGTACGCACTGGTTAAGGCCGTCGAATGACGTCATTAATGGCTGCATGGCGAGGATGCGACCAACGCTCCGCTGGCACGCCAGGCCGTGGTGTCCGAGAATGTCGACCTCTTTGCCACAGCGGCATTTGCAAATTGTTATTGAAGCCAAATAATTATTGAATATAAAGTTAAAGTTATAGCCTATATACGTCCCACTACTGGCACAGGCCTCCTCTCATTTCTGAGAGGGTTTTAGAACAAGGAAATGTCGCTGCGCTGCCCTATACGTGATGGTGAACTTCACATTCGAAATATTATTTTCTTATTTTTCAAACATGCTGGTTTCCTCATTATGTTTTCCTTCACCGCCGAGCACGTGATAAATCAGCACTTAAAATTGTAATTAACAATTTCATTGGTGCCGGCAGGGATCGATACCAGGTTGCTCACGTACCGTGAAATTTTCAGCGAGAGCTTAGTCCCTGAGCTGCCGGCTCTCCTGAGCTACCACGGCTTTTATTGAATTTATTACACTATTTATATATATTATTGAATTTAATCCATTATTTCATGATCTCTTAATGTTATTTTTTTATTAGTTGTCACAATTATAGAGATGTCATTTGCAAATAAAATAATTTTGTATTGCTACTTCCGGTAAGTCATTAATGTATTTTTAAATAATAAAGCCCTAATATGCTTCCCTGAGGACAAACTCATTTAATTTAAACTTAGATCTATAGGAGCGGGTAACAAAATTATTGTCTAGTTTAAGTATTTCCACACATTGTTGTCTATTTTTAACTGACTTCAAAAAAGGAGGAGCTACTCTGTTCGACTGTATTTTTTTGTGTGTTACCTCAGAACTTTTTTCTAGGTGATTTTCATGTTTTTTTATTTGAAAGCAGTGCTTCTCATGTGGTCGCATATTATAATTTGATCAAGATCTGACCAGTAGTTTTTGAGTTATCGTTAATAATGCGTATTTAATTGACTTCGACGACATTGATGATGTCCTCATTTTATTTGTATTGAAGTCGGTTGTACAAAATTTTTAATTTTACCACTTGTGTTAATATTTTTTCCAATTTAGAACCGAACCTCTGATTCCATTGTTTTCTAGATTCAATAATTATTGTTCATGCGAAACATAATCGAAATCTTTGAACATATCAAAGAATAGCACAGTTACTGATTTATAAGAATTTGCTTAAATTTGATTTACATTAAAGCTTTATCAAAGACGTTTGTGGGTCGCAGTATTCGCTGATCGATACATTTAGTTCCAATTTTCTCTAAACACTGAAGAATATTAGAAATGTGTGTTAGACATGTAGAAATGTGTTAAAGATTTGGTTTAGTGGAGTAAATAGCACATCTGGTCGCGGTCCAGGATCCACGGGCTGAAGTCGGGCAAGCTGCTGAAGGAGTTCCGCGGGCACACGTCGTTCGTGAACGAGGCGGTGTTCACGCCGGACGGGCACGGCGTGCTGAGCGCGTCGTCGGACGGCACGGTGCGGCTGTGGAGCGCGCGCTCGGCCGAGTGCACGGCCACCTTCAAGCCGCTGGGCTCGGGCGAGCCGCCCGTCAACTCGCTGCTGCTCACGCCCAAGAACCCCGAGCACTTCGTGGTGTGCAACCGCACCAACACCGTGGTCATCATGAACATGGCGGGCCAGATCGTGCGCTCGCTGTCCAGCGGCCGGCGCGAGGCGGAGGGCGGCGCCTTCGTGTGCGCGGCGCTCGGGGCCCGGGGCCGCCTGCTGTACTGCGCCGGCGAGGACCTGGTGCTGTACGCCTTCTGTGCGGCCAGCGGCAAGCTG
>JAGSMP010000915.1:75000-87137 GCA_029286625.1 Parnassius orleans
GATCTGGACCTGTAAATACATACACGGGCGACTGCATCGCCTGACATCAAAGGCGTTACACAACTGTAAGGTATTTAAACTGTGGTACTGTACTGTATGCCATGTGTATCGTCATCGCACAAATTGAACAATCTTAGTATACAAAAGAAAACTCCTGAGCTTCAGTCAATCGCTTTATATTTATTGACATGTAAACTAGTCTTTATTGCATAGTTCAGTATACTCCTTTTATTTATCAGCCGGTAAAAGTTTACAGCTAGACCTCTCCCGCTGTAGGGAGGATTTTGTACAAATTTATTAAATAATAAATTCAGTTTAAATATTACATTTTAATCACGTAGTTTTTATTAACAACACTACAATCTTATTTATTTCCAGATACATGAAAAAGCAGTAATTGGTATGACACATCATCCGCATCAGAACTTGCTGGCCACTTATAGTGAGGATGGCCTACTCAAGATCTGGAAACCTTAAGAAGTGTGTAATCATCACTGTGACAAGACTCATTAATCGGTACAGACATTGAAGTAACGACTTGCGTGAATGTTTTGTTATATGAATAAGTGACAAATGTGTACATACATAAATAAGAAGCTTAAAAACTTTCTGTATGATTTATGATAAAAATTAAATATTCCTTCTTGCTTTTGCCTCTTTTTTTTAAATTAACACCTCCCTTGCGAGATTCGTCACAACATTCTTCTGTTGATGAATCTATTTTGCTTAAAATTCAATTCAATGAAAAATAATTCCCATGTAGTTGTTTACAATATGATGCAAGAAATAAGGAGAAATCACGTATATCATATAGATAAAAAAATATTGTTAGGAATGAGTTTAAAAAATTAATAAAAGGAAATACGAACAAATGAGGGTTGAAGTATAATCTCGTACTTGTTCTAGCAGTACAAAGTATCGCGCAGGCGACTAAGAGGGATCAGTCGGTAATTCTACGAGCCTCACTGTCGTTATTGCGCCCGTTGGGCTAAAACATTACCTCCACGCAGAGATTCTGCCTAAGTAAGTCTACGAGTTTTAGTCAGTCACAGTAGCGAGGTTTTGTTCGTTGTAATAATTCTTCTAGTGTAGGCACGGATCATCGTGTTGCTCGGAGGATTGCCCTGTGTTACATTGAGATAGGTAGTTATGCAGTCTGGAAGTAGCCGTAATAACATAACAACATGTTGATCCCAAATTGTCCTAAGCTTTTGATATTAGATTACTCGTAAACATGATATTTGCAAGTAGCCATATTTTTACAATAACATGTTGATCACGACTAAGCTTTTGGATATTAGATTACTCACAACATGTTATGAAGTGTAACGTTAGAGAAGACGCTGACTCCACAGTATAATTGTTATTGCTGGTCAAACCAAAGCGTCATACTTTCAGTCAACAGACTTGTTTTGACCATCCTATACTGGGTGTTACAAAACTACCCGTAAAGCCGAAAGGAGGTTAAATGGGGCCTTATAACGAGTCCATTCACATACCCCAAAAAAATAAAAATAAATTATTATTTTCACTGATGTGCAAACCCTATTTCAGTAAAATTAAAGAATAAACTACGCAGAATGCACCTACATTTCTACCTAATTCGCGGAACGACAAAAATTTTAAAAGACCTAACCTAACTAAACAACCAAAAGGAACACTTACTTTTCATAATAAACGTCTTTACAGAAACGGCTCAAAGTGTGCTCCACCTTGCTCAATACACAACCTCGCTCGTCGGGATATGGCTTGTGTGGCATTTCGCACCATCGTCGGTGTTATTGATGCGAAAACCGATCTAACACGCAGTTCCATCTCGACAACCGTTGGGCAATCAGAGAAATACACTCTGTCCTTCACATAACCCCACAAAAGAAGTCCAAGGTGTGAGGTCCGGAGAACGAGCCAGCCATAGCACCGGTCCCCGCGGCCGATCTATCCTCGCGGAAAGCGAACGTTAAGATGTTCTCGTACGTTGCGAGCAAAATGTGCCGGAGCTCCATCATGCTGAAACACCATGTTTCTTTGGTTCTCAAAGTAACCCCAGTCAGCCACAGGAAGTCAATCGCCTCTTCGAATTTCGTTTGTAAAAACGTTAGATACTTGCTACCGTTCAGACGTGATGGCATAATGACGGGACCGATGACATGCCCGTCATAAAGGCCAGCCCACACATTCAGCCGCCACTGGTGTTGGAATCTGCCCTGCCGTGAAGCATGTGGATTCACGCGAGCCTAAACGATCGTTATGCATATTTGAAAGTCCTGACTTCGTGAATGTTGCCTCGTCCGTCCAAAGAACATAGTTTACGAAATTAGGGTTTTCCTCTAACTGCCTGAGGTACCACTTGCAGAAGTTCCCCCTGGGTGCAAAATCGGAGGGTATCAGCTCCTGTGTACGGCGATAGTGATAAGGGTGACAGGGTGTCGATTGTCGTCACGAACAATTCGCCAAACTGCAACATGGTTTATACCGAATCTTGTTCCGGCTCGCCTCGTACTTGTTCTACAAATTAATATTGTACAAAATGCTCTAACACTAATTCAGCCTGCCTGGCGTCGACTGTGCTTGGACGTCCACTTCCAGTAGACCGATGAAAAGAGCCGGTGGAATGTAGTCGTCTTGACATGTTCAGAAAACACTGGTACGAAGGCAGCCGTCGCTGTACAGTGGGGGGTCTACCATCGATAATTCGTTGCCGATACAGTTCGCGAGCACGATTTAAATTGCTATCTTCATGGCCTACGCATAACATTATATCGTAATATTCCGAGTTAGAAAGCATCTTTATTTTGCAAAAAATGTTGGAAAAAAACTCGAAACAGTTGTAGGATATCGATTAGAAGATTTGATATTGACAACATATTTTTTTCCAACTTTACATTTTTGAAGCCAGTACTTGAGTATAATGACATCCTTGTATTGAGGTAGCAAACATTTATGAATGAAAATAGAAAAACTATTAAAGTAGACAATTATTAGGTAAAATAGGTACGTAGGCCTTTCTGTTAAACAATCTGGTTCCCTGACATGACAGCTTACTAGGGTTGACAAAATTTTGGCTCTGATTAATTAATTATATTTTACGGTATTTTGCATTTAGAATGAGATCATTATAGAATTCATCGTAGTCATGTAATCACTTAGTTAAGAAGTCAGTATTCCACTTGTGGGATCGGACCAATAGAAACAACTGTCTCGTTACAATATCTCTTTATTACTCCTTCCTTAACCTAGGTGTGATGTATTTATTACACTATACTGGGAGGAGGAAGCCACATACCACTACACCTCCCCGATACTTAAAAAAAAAAATGTCTTGTATTTACTTTTTTTTTACATTTATATTGTTGATTCTTATAACAAAAATGATTTCTGATTACATTTACATTACATTGTACTAAATACTTGTCATCTAATGCTGTTATCAAGAATATGAACATAAAATGAAATATTTAAATATAATATTATATCAACCCTGAATCTTATAACATAATAATACATTTAATATTGAACATTAAAATAAAATACAATGTTAGACATGGATAAGTGGTAAGATAAAATAGTTAAAAATATAAAATTGATTTTATATAAAAAAGAGATTATAACCTCATGATCATGATCAGATTATACATATTATTAAGTCAGTCCAGGATACGCATGCGATTTTATTTCGTTTACCTTTTTGTTTTGTACGTCATTAACCTGTCGTATTTTTGGTACTAACCAACGTTACAACAACACGTTAGCACGAACTTATCACATATCATATCATACCATATATTAAAAAAAAATTATTTTCTCTCCAGATTTATTACATAAACTATAGTTCCTCGTTTAATCTATACTTCTCTTTTTTTTTTTTGAATCCCCAGTTTTATATTTTCACGGGTCTACAGCCGTGTAATTATTTTTTATTTATTTTTATATATGGAGCGCTCGGATCACTCCCACATTTAAAAAAATTTTCTTTAATTCTTGGTTAACCCTTTTATAATTATTATTTCTTATATTTATTTATTAGCGTTACACACTAACCTTCACGCAGACATCTCGCGTACAGTATGATCAAGTATACTCGTATATATCGTTTTGCATTTAACTTGACATCATATTATATTATGTACTTTTATCCCATCAAAACCTTGATGTTTACGAAAAGTTCTCATTGACTTTTAGAATTTACATAATACTCGGTTGCCGACTATCACTGAAATAACTAATTATCTACCAGATCTTGTGCTTTACCTATTAACATTCCAACATTTTTCATTGAAATAAGTTAATATTTGAATTTACTCTAACCACTGTGTATAAAACACTCACTGAATTTATTTTTATCAGTCAAATCTCTCAATAAATTATACAATTGCCATTCAACACAAAACTTCAAGTATCTCTTAACCCGTCTTATCACATTAGTGAAATAAAAGAAAAAAACTTACCAAGGAATTGTTACAAGTGCTAGAAATAGGCTATATGATCTACCTAGATGATCATATAATATTAAAATATTCGAATCAAAATGCAAAACTGATCTACATTTTCTTAAAAGATCTCGACCGATGATACCATTCGCCATAATTGGTACTCAATTAAAAACTTGTGCTCAATTAGATCGCTTGTGTTCTTACAGCGCGAGCGATTCATGTTTATTATGAATGCCGTTTCCATATACGCTTCTGGAATCTTTTGCTGTATGAGATTCAGTATTAAGTTTAACAAAACAATCTGTTATTAAAACTATTTGAAAATATTTTAATACAATGATTCAAGATACTATTTTTTTTACACTTTGTATTATTTTATAAATAACTGTGTAAACGTCTACTTAATGTACCGATATACTTTATTTGAGTATAATATAATATGATATTTTATTTATAAGTGAAATGTTTGCTTAAAACTTTATTTTATTTGAAGTTTTCCACTAATGAATATGTTAAGTTGGTGATTAACGATACATAAACTCAATCCGCATTTAATCGCATCCGAATAACCTTAAAAAATTAATCGGTTATTAGGTTTTCCAAATTCTCAGCTGATTAGGCTTCTTTTATGTGGATATGCTAATCTCCGATAATTTTCCTTACCTATATCACAACTTTTACCCACGTATTATTTCTTTCAATAGTTTCATTTATAATTACGTATTCTGTAACTTAGCTATATATTTTTTTTTTTCGTCTTTTACAAATTTATATCATATAAGTATATAAGTAGTCTCTTATATCATTTGGGTACATCATTTGCTGTCAGAGAATGAGGCTCACAATGAATTAATTAATTGTAAACTTAGGAGTTTCAAAATCGTTATAAAGAAATTATTTTCATGTACTACATAAATAAGTTAAATATTAAAACTATTTTCCTGGAAAATAATGGATTATAAAATTAAAAGCATGATTTTAAAGTACAATCAATATAAAAGCGAAAAAAATTACATTTCATATTAAGACTAACAGAACAAAGAAGAGAAGAAGCATTGTTATCATTATCATTAATATTGCAACAGCCAGATCAAAATACAAGTTGCAAATCCAGCCGCGTAAGCGATTTGTGACACTATTGTTTTAAATTCAAAGTACGTTTATGGGAACGTTTGCGATTTCATCATATGACATACACTAATTTCAACAAAACTTACAAAATATTTTATTATGAATATACTTAACATGTATCTGAAAATTATAGTATTAAACACTTTTTATTAATGTAGTTAAGATTATTACATTGCATTGTTATAATACTATTACATACATTATCAAGTATTTATAATAGGTATATGCTATTTGTCATTAATAGTCAAACGCATTATTACCTTTTTAAGATTTCATGTCTTCTAAGTGTAGTATGTTTATCTTATTTGAAACATAAATAAAAAATAGGCTATTACACAAATATAAGTTTGTATAGCAAAATATATGTTGTATTTGTTGTTATAAGTATTTTAAGTATATATAATAACATAATTTTTGGAATAAAAGAAAAAAACTATTACACTATGAAACTTATAATAATAGCGATCCGATACTGTTTCGACGTGATTTTAATAAGCAATATATAAACCAAATTTAGTTCAAAATTTTACAAATTTTACATAAACAAATAATTTTATGTTTTCTTTGTTTACTAATAAAGAAATTTAGGGTAGAGTTATTGAAATTATGAAACAATTATGTAAATTGATATAAAATATATCTTAGCGAAAATGTATATTTATTAGATTTTTTTTTTACGTGTGGTTGTTTTTAGATTTGGGCGGGGATCCCCTTATTACCTCATTTTAATTGTTGACATGCCCCTGCACGTTAATTATTTTCATACTAATACTACTCTCATTTCCTTTGATTTCGATTGTCAGGCCTTTTTTTTTCATAATTGTTGTACGTACTTTTTTTTTTAAATTATTTATGACCTTAGCTAGCTTTATTAATTTGATATCAGGAATCGGGTTTTAATTCACTTTATTTATATTTAACTTCATGATATATATCACGCGGTACTTTATACATATGGGCCCCCATTTACTTGGGTATTATATTACATTTTCATTACATTCCTTTCATTTTATTGGTACATAAACTTTTTATACTATATCAAGGTAATAGTGTGCCTTGGGTTGTGCACAACCTTGAGGTCTACGTTTAAGTCATTTTAAAAGGACTCAACAATTGTCACTGAGGAAAACTAAGTTCACACTATGATCCAATGAAGGATGTGACCTCTATGTACCATTATCAAGGGTAACAAATTTAAGACTTCTCTGGTCTAACAGTACTAATATGAGTAAACTCTTTCACATCACTTGTACTGAAGGTATTGTTCCTAGTACCCGTTATCTCCGATTTTATCATCCAATCATGGAAACATACCCTACTCGAGGACTATATGCTATACCAGTGATGGACGTTGTTCCCGTATCTCTCAATTATTTGTTTATCAAAGTCATCTTTTCTTTTATCTTTTATTCTCTTCTTAAATCTTTATTTCCTTCTTTATCTTTTTAGTACATGTTGTTATCTACTTGACTGTATCGGTAACTTTTATATACTTTCATGCTCACTTCCATATAATAACTTGCATAATCTCGCTCATAATGGATTCAATACCAGTAGTTTAAGCATCATCAAATATTTGGGTGATCAGTCAATATTGACGAAACTTAGCAATTCAATCATTCGTATTCACACTTTTGAACATCCTTCTCTCCTCCTCACACCTTTTAAATATATACTTTTTAATATTGTACAAATATAAGGTAATATATTTGCCAGTCAATTTTATGTCCTTGTTTAACTTTGTTAAAACATTATTATTAAGACCTATTTTAATTATTATATTCCTTATTACATAAAATGATAGTTTAAGTATTTTCTAACTGACACAGAGTTACATCGCTTATAGTTATATTACTTTTACTTATATCGAAAATGTATTAGCTTTAATAATACATTTAATTTACATATAAAAAGTAGGATTGCTAGAACTATGATATTTAAGAAATCGTATATCTACAGAAAAACCGGTAATCACTATTTCATTACAGCTAACAAGTTTGTATAAACAAAACATTAATATATTTAAATATTGAAAAGAACAATTTAGATTTTTAAGTAGGTAATATTAATATTTTTAAGTAATTATTGTAAGTAATATTAACTATAAGATTATTTATTAAAGGTTATATAATATATATTTATATATAATAATAAAGTTACTTTAAGCTTTCCATACCTTTAGAAAAGAAGAAAATGATTATAACTTATAATAATTACGATTTTTTTTATAAAACCCTTTTCAAAATTGTATACATTTAAATAAAAATACTATAAAAAAATTGGGTTAAATTTAAAATATATTTGCTTTAACACGAACCTGTTCATCGTAAAATGTATGTTTTTAGAAAACAATATCTACTAAAAATATTATAAATTGTTAAAATCTGACAAATATTTTCTAGTTACTTGTAAATACCGTACATTTAATATTTAATGCGTTACTTTTTATTTAATATAGTCTAAAACATAATAAAATAATTAAATATAATGTATAAAAATAACGCTGATGCAATGTTACCTCTAATATATCTTCTTTTCTTTTCGGTTCACTTTTCATATTTTACTGGACAAAGCTCGCTGAAATACAACCGTTTTTTTAAAATTAATCTGTTGTTTCTTGAATTTTGTTCTTCGGTCATTATATAAAAAAAATCCACATTTTATTTTCCTCATTCTTCGTTAGTTGTCTTCATAGATATATTTTAAATTTTCAGTCAGCTTCTATAAAATTCTTATTGTGTTATTGTGGCCTCTTCTTGAATTCATATTTATTTATTTTCCGTCACGTCCGGTATTACGTCGATTCCGTTATAATATTACTTTATTGTCAATCATTTTACTCATGTTTTCATTATTTAATTTAGCAATATTTATTCCCACCTTTTAATTTTAAATAGGCCCGGCGGTGCGCTTGCATTGTCGCAGCGCACCGCCTAGCAGGGTCGCCATGTGGGGATCGGACCAATAGAAACAACTGTCTCGTTACAATATCTCTTTATTACTCCTTCCTTAACCTAGGTGTAGATGTATTTATTACACTATACTGGGAGGAGGAAGCCACATACCACTACACACTGAATTAGTTCTTTTAAAAGCTTCAACACCGCTCTCGAAACTGTGTGTTATCATGTAATTATGTGCTTCACGTTAAAACGGTGTGTTTGTGACAGGAATACATTACAGTTGGTCGAACTGTATTGCTCTATACTAAATGTATGGTTGTTGTTTTTATTATTTTTATTAACACAATACAGTTTACAGATGTGGAATAACAGTTTCTTAAAATTAAATGATTAAAAACTGAACTATAAGCCAAAACATGTGTTTATGAAGTACATTATAATGAGTTACATCTGCTAAGTTATAAATAATTTAATAAACAGTGGCTTTGCAATCAACCATCCAGAGTAGAAGAGGCCTATTACAGATTTAAAGCTAGAACAAAAGTAAGTAGAAACAAAACAGATGAGACCAATTATTTCAGAATATCACGGATAGATCTATTGAAGACATTTGGTTTGAACCTAGAATATCAACATTTGGATAGTCTACAGTACACACACGTAGTAGACATCCTAACCACTGGGTTGTAATATGATGTGTTGTTACGGTACACTAACATGGACATTTCAATTGCCAACAAGGTCGTTCATAAAGGCTATGAACAGTAAAGGGCCGAGAATCGAGCCTTGTGAGACACCTGAGGTAACAAGAACTGGGTTGGATAGTTCACCCTTGAAAGTCACCAGCTGACCTTCGAGACAAATACGATTCGACCAACCGAGCAGCGAGCCATGTATACCCAATTGACAAAGCTTTCGACAAAGGAGAAAATGGTCAACCTTGTCGAAAGCCTTGGAGAAGTCGGTATAGATAGAATCTACCTGAATATTTTAGCAAAAGCACAACATAATTAGTTTTTATATTCTAGTGAGTTGCCAATTAATATAAATAATTCTAGTCAGACAGAGGGAAGCTGAGGCAGAAGATGGGCAGCAGAAACTTTCTGATAACAGCAAAACAACAATAAAAACTGCGTTTGCCAACCTGCTCGCCAAGCGTGGCAACTAATATACCCCATGATGAAATTACGAAGACGGCTGATCCCAGCAGCCCCGCTATTCAAGGCTACAGTGGTGACCATGGTAACAGCGGGGCAGGGTGCTAAGAATCTCAGTGGAGGTTCGGTTGCCACCTAAGGCGACTCGACCTGGCAACATATAACGCACGCACCCTGAGGACTGATGAGAAGATCCTGGAGCTGGAAGAAGAGATAGACAAGTTGCGCTGGAATATTATAGGATTATCCGAGGTCCGAAGAGGGGAGGACATGGTAATCCTCGAATCCGGCAACTTGCTCTATCACCGGGAGGCGACCATCTATCAAGGAGGTGTCGGATTTATCGTCCAAGTCTCTCGTTAACAACGTTGTAAAGATTGAGTGTGTCGACGAGGGTTGCATACCTTATACTCAGAATCACCAAACGGTAATCGCTGGAGGTCATACAGGTTTACGCACCAACCTCAGCACATCCCGATGAGGAGGTGGAGAAATGTATGAGGATATATCTAGAGCCATCCTCAAGACCCACTATACGGTGTTAATGGAGACTTCAACGCAAAACTAGGCACAAGAGAGAACGGTGAGCTGAAGGTAGGGCAATTTGCAATAGAACAACGGAACCCAAAGGGCTAGCAGCTAGCCGACTTCATGGATAAAGAAAGACTTTATGATGAACTCTTTCTTCCAGAAGCAGCCCCACAGGAAGTGGAACTGGTCGAGCACCGACGGTTCGACAGAAACAGAAACAGAAACTTTTTTATTCAATATAGATTATAAATAATACTTATTGAAAGTCACTCTTTTGTTTGATTACCACTGGTTCGAAAAAACTTCTGTCCTGGGAAGAACCAGCAAGAAACCCAGCGGGACTATTTTTTTTTTAATAACAGCTTACAATCACGTATGTTACACAATTAACCACACAATACAAATTAGAAATAGCTTGGTAGCGGACACCTCATACCCAAGGGTTATTATCATCCATAAATTCCTTAATATTATAATAACCCTTTTTATACAAACAATGTTTAATAAAGTTTTTGAACTTTGAGCAGGTCAAATTTTCTATATTTTCTGGGATTTTGTTGTAAGCGTATACATCGGCCCAAGAATGAATTACTGACTCTGTGGAGTCAGTAACTGGTACTACTAGCTTGTGTTTGTTCCTAGTATTTACAGAATGAATATCACTTATTTTTGTATAACTACTTTTATTTTTGTATAACTACTTTTATTTTTGTATACATACATTACATTTTCATAAATGTATTGAGACCAAAGTTAATATATTAATTTCCTTAAATTTTTGTCGGAGCGACTCTTTAGGTTTTAAATCATAGATTGCTCTTATGGCCTCTTCTGTAAAACAAATATAACTTCTGTGTCAGTCGCGTGTCCCCATAGCAAAATACCATACGACATTATGCTATGGAAATAGCTAAAGTAAACAAGTCTAGCTGTTTCCACACTGGTGATTTCTAATCTTTTACAGCATATGCTACAGAACTAAGTCTTGCTTTAACTTTGATATATGGGGCTCCATTGAAGCTTCGCGTCTAGTGTTATTCACCCTCCCGCAGCGGCCCCGACACACATCCGAAGTGGGCCAGCCGAGCCCACGGGTCAACCTCGGTCCGCCCTACACCTCCAGGCCAGCCAGGGTTCTCTTTGTTCACCGGGTGCCAAGCCACAGCTACTAGAAAGCCCCCGCCGACAAGGCGGGAACCCGTTCGGGGAACCTAACCTAACCTAACCTAACCCGGACTATATCTCTGCCGAATAGTGTCCAAAATTGTGTTTTATATATCTTAAATTACTGGACTAATTTAGACCTATCTATTTGCAAAATTTTTGAGTCGATTTTGGTAATTTTAAAATTTTAATTTTTACATAGACGTTTAATATATTATTTTCAGTACTTTAAAATTTTCGATTTTCATCTCGTTTTTTGCTTCAGTTGGGTCCACACAGCTCCACAGTCTCCTCAGCCGAAATCTGAAACAAAACACATGAATTAGCTGAAAATTTCGTCCTCCCTCCCTGTTTTCATTGCTTAAGTAGATTTTGATACAAGCTTTTAATTGAATTATTTTATTTTATTTTATTTAAAATAGTTATAGTATAGGACATAGTAAGCGTTTTACTAAAACTACGACAGTTTGTATTATTAAAGCTATATTTGAAATTTTATTTTCAAATGTCAAACATTTTAATTTAATAATTATTTTAAAGTAGTAATATTAAAAGACATAGTAAAAGATTTTACTTAATTTATTGACATTTTATTTTAAATCTTTATCTTATTGGGCATATTGATTATTAAAATTTTATTTTTACATTTTGATTGACAAAGCCCCTGAAAAGTAACTAAAATGTTTAAAACTTCCCATAAAATAAGTCTGTAGCTTCGACAGAAGATTCAAACAAGGGTACGAATAAAGTGGAAAACTCAGCGGAGAAAAGAAAAATTATAACATCCCACAGAAAAGTGTTGGCTAGCTTGAATCGCGTCT
>JAGSMP010000916.1:0-85339 GCA_029286625.1 Parnassius orleans
CCCCGACACACATCCGAAGTGGGCCAGCCGAGCCCACGGGTCAACCTCGGTCCGCCCTACACCTCCAGGCCAGCCAGGGTTCTCTTTGTTCACCGGGTGCCAAGCCACAGCTACTAGAAAGCCCCCGCCGACAAGGCGGGAACCCGTTCGGGGAACCTAACCTAACCTAACCTAACCCGGACTATATCTCTGCCGAATAGTGTCCAAAATTGTGTTTTATATATCTTAAATTACTGGACTAATTTAGACCTATCTATTTGCAAAATTTTTGAGTCGATTTTGGTAATTTTAAAATTTTAATTTTTACATAGACGTTTAATATATTATTTTCAGTACTTTAAAATTTTCGATTTTCATCTCGTTTTTTGCTTCAGTTGGGTCCACACAGCTCCACAGTCTCCTCAGCCGAAATCTGAAACAAAACACATGAATTAGCTGAAAATTTCGTCCTCCCTCCCTGTTTTCATTGCTTAAGTAGATTTTGATACAAGCTTTTAATTGAATTATTTTATTTTATTTTATTTAAAATAGTTATAGTATAGGACATAGTAAGCGTTTTACTAAAACTACGACAGTTTGTATTATTAAAGCTATATTTGAAATTTTATTTTCAAATGTCAAACATTTTAATTTAATAATTATTTTAAAGTAGTAATATTAAAAGACATAGTAAAAGATTTTACTTAATTTATTGACATTTTATTTTAAATCTTTATCTTATTGGGCATATTGATTATTAAAATTTTATTTTTACATTTTGATTGACAAAGCCCCTGAAAAGTAACTAAAATGTTTAAAACTTCCCATAAAATAAGTCTGTAGCTTCGACAGAAGATTCAAACAAGGGTACGAATAAAGTGGAAAACTCAGCGGAGAAAAGAAAAATTATAACATCCCACAGAAAAGTGTTGGCTAGCTTGAATCGCGTCTTGGTGCTGCGCCCAAAAACCGAAGACTGCTGCATTGCCGACCAAACAGAAATCAAAATTACCCCATCCGTAAAGTGTGATGAAAATCAAATGGATATTGAAACAACTAAATACCTAAATAGAGCACAAGAGGCAAAACACGTGGTTAGAATAAATTACTATTAAACAGCTCACGAAATTTGAAGACGAAATCAAGACAAAATTACAGACTGCCGAGACAAACTGTACAGATTGACCAAGGAAGTTGAAGATGGAAAAAGGAAAATACGATAGAGAAAAGGGACAAATCTGGAAAAGAAACAGAAATGGAGTACGAGTTAGTCAAGAAAATGGAAGAACACACAAATTACTCACAGAGTGCAGGGACAGAGACCAAACGCAACAGCAGGTGAAAGCCACAGGAGGAAATGATCACCTACGCAAGTGTAGCTGCAATGCGGAATAGGCAGTCCCTGGAGCTAAAAGCAGCTCACTTGAGAGACACCATTCCTGTTCAAATGCACTCCATTATAGTAAGATCAGGAATGAAAAAAGATGTGGCGATGTTATCGAAAAGATCAAAGTGGCTGTGAACGCAAAGCAAAGTGGGCTCAGAGTAGAAAAATTGAGGAAAGCTAAGGACCAAAAGTGATTGTTGGCTGTGGCACTAAGGAAGAGATGGAAAAGGTGACAAACCGAATTAAAGCCGGTGATACTGGGCTATCAGTTGAACGAGGGCAAAAATAAAGATCCGTTGGTTATATTGAGAACGTGCTGACGATCAACACCGATGACGACATAACCGCTGCTATTAGGGCCAAAATAAAACCTAATGGAGTCCTGAAAGCCGAAGGATTATCAGTACGTTACCGTAAAAGACAAAAACCCTCACACAAATCATATTGTTCTCCAGGTCTCCCACCAGTATGGAATCGACTGACAGAAGCGGGACGAGTTCATGTGGACTTGCAACGTGTGGTGGTGGCGGACCAGTCACCATTAATGCAATGTTCAGATGTCTCGCTTATGGCCGGTAAAAGCACTGTAAGGAACCAGATGACAAATGCTCCCACTGCGGTACATAAGACCTCTTGTACCGCCTTTCCAGCTGGAGAAGTACCTCCTGCATTAACTGTGTTAAGGCAAAAATGGATCGCCAGGACCACAATGCTTTCGACAATGACTGTCGGTACGCAGAAGATGGGACGCAATGGCCAGAGCAAGCGTGGCTTGCTAAAGTTAAAATTGGAAACAAAGGCAAAAAGTTAGAAGGCAGGTTAAAACAAGGGCGACTACTATGTTAGTGGCACAGGCTAATCTTCAGAGGAAGGGCTCGCAACGAGCGAATTAATGTTAGAAGCAAGCAAGGAGGATGACCTTAGCCTATCCAGGAACCATATGTGTGAAGTCGGATATGAGGGACTATCAGGGGCGCGCATTTTCAAAGTGGTCAGACAGAGGTGGTAAAGGCAGCGATAGCTGTCTTTGACAATAAGATCTACGTTAGTCAATGTCCGACTCTCACAAATAACATCGTAGTGGTTGTAGTCAAACAAATGCCTGGGAGATGGTGTCATCTCACTCTATCTGGAGCCAGATGTACCCATCAGAACGTATATGGACCAACTAAAGGATATAGTTGCGAAATTGGGCAAAATGAAATATTGATTGGGTGCACAAATGCGTGGAGCCCTTGGTGGGGCAGTGTCAGGGAAGATAGTCGAGGAGAAACGCTTTTGGGCCTCTAAACCAGCTAGGTCTTCAGATACTTAATAAAGGAGAAACCCCAACTTTCGATACGGTGAGGCGGCAAAATATATCAGAGCCATGTCGACATCACAGTGTGCTCGGAAAATTTATTAAGTCTGATAGAAGATTGGAAGATTGACGATAGCGTAACAAGTTCAGACCACAACACAATTAAATTTGGAATAAATCAAATAAAAACAGTTGGGCTTAAAATAGAAAAGGTTACAAGGTTATACGATAGTAAAAAGCAAATTGAGATCAGTTTCGTGAGAAACTGGCACAGAGCTAACAATAAAATTTAAAAATATTATGAAATAAACAAAATAAACAATAAGATAAATTTAGAGTATAAATTATTTAAATATTTGGAAACAATTAAAGAAAACATGCGAGGCCACAATCCCAAAATTAAAAATAAAGGTAAACTTACTCTGCCGTGGTGGACCAAGAACTTGTTGCGCTTAAGAAAAATGTGATCACTAAAATACGCCGCATAAGATGTGCTGCGCGGTGCGACGAGCCGCCGTCGTCAAGGAGTACCTAGAAGCGAAAGAAATATAATTTGAAGCGAAAAGGCTCAAGTCAAAAGCTGGAAGGAGTTCTGTGGAAAATAGGACAAAGAAAGCTTATGGGACGGGATATATCGGCAGAACAGCGAAACAGCATGAAGACGTGCCACTTGTAAAAGACGGAAAAATATTAGACAATGAAGAATCGGCTAGGATGCTAGCGAAACCTTTACGGAGGATCTATTTGAAGCTGACGACGCAGATCACCAGCGTATAAGAGAAATAGCCGAAAGAAGTAAATGCAGGATCGCAAGATGATTCTTGGGACCCACCATTCACTATCTCTGAGCTAAATTATGCTTTGAACAGTTTCAAACAAAAAAGGCTCCGGGAGGGGACAGCTTCACTGCTGATATTTGCCGAAGCGATTTCCATAACCCTGGTATTTACTTGAGCCTTGCAAATAAATGCCTCGAGGTTACTTCCCATTATATGGAAGGAAGCAGTAGTTGTGGTCCTACGAAAGCCAGGAAAAGGATTATACACACGAAGGCCTACAGACCTATAGGTCTACTATCAGTTATGGGAAAAGTCCTGGAGAAGATGGTTATAAGAAGGGTAATGGCACGTTCAACCTGGTTTTAGTACTCGCCAATACCTTCACACCACAGAGAAGCACCGAAGACTCCCTCTATGACATGATGGATTACATACGTACACAGTTACGAAATAAGAAGATATTGACCATGATATCTCTTGACATAGGGGGCATTCGATAGTGCTTAGTGGCCAACAATTAGATGTCGGTTGGCTGAGGAAGATGCCCCATAAACATCAGGATTGATTGATTCAGTTATCTCAGGACAGAAAAGTTAGAGTGAGGTATGCGGGTGTGAGCAAATACAAACAACTTCAAGGGTGCGTACAGGGCTCCATAGGTGGTCAGTTCTATGGAACTTGCTTCTGGACCCTTTGTAAGAGCTGGAGAAAGGGGTGATCGGTGTCAAGCGTTTGCCGACACATGACATCCTCCTGTTGTTGCAGGTGACACGCTCTTGAGATCCAAGACGTGCAGATGCCGCTCTTGAACATGTTCGGAGGGTGAGATCCGTAACAAACTCAAATTCGCGCCACATAAGACTAAGGCTATGGTTATAACTAACAAATTGAAATACGATTCTCCACGTCTCGACATGGGCGGGAGGCATTGGCATGTCGGAGGAGATTAAGGTGCTTGGTGTCACCGTAGACAGGAAACTCACCTTCAACACCCATGTGAGAAATGTGAGTAGGAAGGCTACAGCACTCTACGGACAACTATCGAGGAGCTGCAAGGTTAGTTGGGGCCTTCAACCAGAGATCATCAGGACGATGTACACGGCGGTCGTTGAGCCGATTGTATTGTACGCGGCGAGCGTGTGGGCGCCAGCCGCTAAAAAGTTGGGGTCAGAAAGCAACTGAATACTGTGCAGAGAAGGATTCGCTCAAAAATCATAAGCGTACCGTACCGTATCCCACTCGGCGCTAGTATTGGCTGGCCTGCTTCCTCTGGACTTAAGGTCAAGAAGCAGCATCCTTTTGAGGCAAGAGAGGAAAACTCCAGTCAATGCTGGCAGACCGAGTGGTGGAAACAAAGGCGAGCTTCACGGTGCCCACCAGCATCCGATATGGACCTGAAATTCATATGCCTGGTAAATGAGGACGAAAAGAGACTCAACAACATCCAGAGTCTCCGAATATTTACCGACAGGGTAAACTAGAGGAAAGGTTGGAGCAGCATTATCTTTTGGAATAGTGCTGAATCCGGAACTCTGAAACTCAAACTGTCACCACTGTACCGTTTACCAGGCAGAATTACTGGCCATGTACATAGCAACTGAGCGGATCCTTTCTAGCACGGAGACAACTTTCGGGGTTTACAGTGACTCTAGGTTGCTCTTGAGAGACCATTGTAAACCAGACTCCCAACACCCTTTAGCAGTCAAGACCCGTAAAACATCCACAACATCTTGGGGCAACAAAAACATTACAACTCTTTTGGATTAAAGCCCATGGTCTTGCAGAAAATGAACGTGCTGACTGAACTATGACCTTTGTCCGGTCTCTTTTGTAAAGCGTCTCATTCGTTCGGAGACACACAAGGAACCGGAGATATACCGAGGAGAGACCGCTAAAACGACCAAAGTTTTCTGCTGGACGCTGAGTCAGCCCACAGGTGATAAAGACAGCGCTGTCTCGCCGATGGTCAGGCAATGACCGGACATGGTGGGTTCTCAAGTACCTTTACCGGTTTCGTTGCCAAAGGCCATCGCATCTGTGAGCTGAAATTGAGGAGACAGTGTTGCATCTTTTGGAGTGTCCTCGGTTCGATAAAGTTAGATGTCATTTGAGTTTGAAACCGATCTACAAATTAAAAGAAAATTTACCTATATTATTTAACAGAAAGGACAAGAAATAAGTTTATAAAATTTTGTGAGGGGTAGTTAAGCAAGTTATTAAAAATAATCAAAGTAAATTATATAATTTAAGTTGACGAAAATGTTGTGTGATGATTGTTATTATAGGTTTATTATTTATTACTTAATATTTTACTGATTATTTATCATTACACTTTTAATCATTTTAGGATTATTGAATTAATTAATTATACAATTTTATTGGGATGTAATGGGAATATACACTAAATGCTTCCTTGTGTTTATACATGGTATATACAGAGAGAACGCACTGATTCAAAATTCAAAATTTATTAATATTTATTTATTAAAGTTTTATATTTAAATTGCAAGTAAAATTGCCTACAAAGCACTAATAAAGACTCTGAATAAATTTGTCAGAGGGCTGCAGTACAAAAGTTTAAAAAAAAAAAAAAAACCTAACCTTAACTTCTTTTTTTGCAGAAATCTCATGGACTACCTCCACCTGGGAAAGGCGGAGGGCGTGCCGGACTCTTACCGGCTAAAACCACCAGTGTCTCCTCGCGTGCGCGGGGCCGCAGGAATCAGGTTCTTCCGCAGCCCACACACTGGTGCTGGCCCGGTCTGTCCGGGCCTCGTCTCCACAGGGGTAGTGGGGTGTTCGACTACCCCGTGCACCGAGGCCGCGCGCCGACACCCGCTCGCGCCTCCGCCTTGGTCCATCGAAGAGGAAGGACTGATCCTCGCCCTGGACGGACCCATAGGGGCCGAAGGCGGCCGTGGCGCCGCTTTGGCTGGCGGCAGGAATCTGGTCTTTGGCTCGCCGCCAGCCAAGTTTCGGCCGCGGAGGGGTAGGAGGCGGCGCCTCGCAATACGGACCTCCTCTCCCCGCGGCCCCACCACCACCGCATCAACGGTGCGGCCCCGTCTGATCTCGCGGAGGATAGGGGCGGTGGCGCATCGCCATACCTCCTCTTCCTCCGCGAGCTCCACCTCGGCTGCGGCAGTGGGGCGGGCACCCCTCCCGCAGCAGCCCACCGACACACCGAAAGTGGGCTCGCCGAGGCCCACACAGGAGTCGCCACCTCAGGAGCCGGCCTACACCTCAGGCCAGCCAAGGGTTCCTCTTTGTTCACCGCAGGTGACCAAGCCACGGCTACTAAGCCCCCGCCACAAAGGCGGGAACCCGTTCAGGGGAACCTAACCTGCTAACCTAATAACCTAACCTTTTTTTCGGTCTCATGGACTACCTCCGCCTGGGGAAAGAGCGGAGGGGCGTGCCGGACTCTTACCGGCTAAAACCACCCAGTGTCTCCTCGCACGTGTGCGCAGGCCGCGGAATCTAATTCTTCCGCAGCCCCACACTAGTACTGGCCCGGTCTGTCAGGCCTCGTCTCACTGGGTAGTGAGGTGTTCGACCACCCGTGCATCGCCTCAAGGCGCGGCACGCTCGCGCGCCCGCCTCCGATCCATCGAGGCGGGACTTCCCATCCCCTCGCCCTGGACCCATCATAGGGCCCGGAAGAGCTGGTGGCGCCCGCTTTCGCGGCCCCAGCGGCGGATCTGGTCTCTGGCTCCGCCACCAGCAAGTTTCGGCCGCGGAGGTGGGGAGGAGGCGGCGCCTCGCAATCCGACCTCCTCTCCCCGCGGCCCCACCGCCGCATCAACAGTGCAGCCCCGTCTGAGTCGCGGAGGATGGGGCGGTGGCGCATCGCCAGCCAACACCCTCCCTCCGCGGCGCTCACCTCGGTTGCAGCGGTAAGGGGAGAGACCAACTTCCGCAGCAGCAGCCCACCACATCCGGGAGTGGGCTCGCCGAGCCCACGGGTGGCCACCTCAGGTGACCCCTACACCTCAGGCCAGCCAAGGGTTCCTCTTTGTTCACCGCGGTCGACCAAGCCACGGCTACCCCCCCCGACAAGGCGGGAACCCCGTTCGAGGAACCTAACCTAACTAACCTATTAACCGGCAAATTGGGAAAATCTAAAAAGAATTGAGTTGAACTTCAAAACAGTATAACAGGAAAAATAGAAGAAATCAGAACAACTCAGGAGTTAGAAAACATCATAAGCAACTATACAATATGTTTTAACAGCTTGCGATAAAGTATACCACTAATAAACAAGGCGAAGTGAAAACAGCCATATGGTGGAATACAGAAATAGATGAAAGAGGTTAGAAATGATCAGACGAAGACGAAGGATAAAAAACGCACACCCCAAAAGAAGAAATTATGTAATTGAACAATATCTAGAAGCTAAACAGGATTTTACTAGCGCTATTGAGAGAGGCTACAACCAAAGAGTTGGATAGATCTTTGTTCCAAGGAAGATAAAGGAATCCTATGGCAAAGGACATACCGAATTCTCAAGTATGTTCTAGTAAAGGAGGACAGGTTACTCCGGAATTCTAATGGTGAAATTCTTACGGAAGTAGAATCGGCAAATCAACTAGCTGAAACATTTTCCTTGGGATAGCTCGGACACTGACACACCAGATCAAGCCGAGATTAGGAATCATACCCTAGAGTTGATAAACAGACTAAAAAGCGAGCACAGCACAACTACAAGTCAATTTACCAACGGAAATAGCACACATATTAAAAATGAGTCCTAAGAAAGCTCCTGGATCGGACGGCCTAACATCGGATATTTGCCAAGCCGCGTTCGATACTAATCCGGAAGTCCTACAAGCACTGTATAATAAATGCCTTCTGTTTGGCCACTTCCCAAAAATGTGGAAAAAGGCGACAATCAAAATAATTCCTAAACCAAATAGAGAAGACTACTCCCAGCCAAAATCTTACAGACCTATTGGTCTATTGCCAGTGTTGAGGCAAGATGCTGGAAAATTATTTGTTAACAGAGTCCAATGGCAGCTAGGAAAACAAGACAGATGAGTCATAGGCAATATGGTTTTACACCTCAAAAGAAGCACAGAGGATGCGTTATACGATACTATGACTACTATAAAACAAGGTTTAAAGAAAGATAGTCGTAATCATATCACTTGATATAGAGGCGCATTTGACAATGCATGGTGGCCGCCATCCTAAGTCAACTCAACTACAAACGAGTTGATACATCTATGCTGAAAATAATAAACACTATCTTTCTGAGGAAATATGCCTTAAGTATTATGCTGGACATGAAACAAAAACCCACCAATAAAGGATGCATCAGGGATCTACTGTGGCCCCATGTTTTGGAATATTTTACTCGACCCATTGCTGCAGAGTACAGAAAATTTGAACACCCACGTACAAGCCTTTGCCGATGATATTTTGATTGTCGCCTCTAACCAAAATGGTCAAAAACTGGAAGAAAAGTAAATCATACACTCAGAATAATAACAGAATGGGGCAAAAATACAAATTAAGATTTGCCCCCACAAAACTCAATCAGTAATTGTTACCAAAAGCAAAATTTCACCGACCTTTAATAAAAATGGAAGTGTAGAACTTCAGTTTTCGGATCGAGTAAAGGTCCTGGGTCTAACAATAGATAAGAACATTAACTTTAAGCCTCATCTGGATAATGTTGCCGCAAGGCCATAAACATATAAAATGGTCTCTAGAGCAGCAAGGGCTCACTGGGACTAAACTCTGAGATAATAAGGACAATTTATCTGGCCGTAGTTGAGCCGACTATACTTTACGCTGCTAGCTGTTGGGCAGATACAACGGAAAAAAATATATTGAGCAGAATGCTTAACAGGATGACAAATTTTCGCCATACAGATCTGCAAAGGGCACAGAACCAATTCTCTCATTTCTAGCACTACTATCGCAAATAATACCGTTAGCACTAAGGGCCAAAGAATGCTAGTATTTATGAAATCAAGCGAGGCAAACCTATTGAACACCTGCCAGATGGCAATTGGAAAAAGAGTGAGTCCCTACCTCATCCCTCTGAAAGAACAGGCGAAATACGAACTCATTAGCAGCCAGAACAGAAATCGACGAAATTAGTAACAACTGGCCAAAAATATTCACCGACGGCAGCAAGATTGAGAATAAAGTGGTGCTGCTGTATCAGTCTGGCAAAACGGGCTGAAACGAAAACAATAACCTTCAGACTGGAAAACTATTGTAGTGTCTTTCAGGCGGAAATGATGGCAATTGAGAGCCGTAAAATATGTAGCTGACAAAAACTATCAAAGAGCTAACATACTAAGTGACTCAAGATCAGCAATTCAAACTATTTGTGATCCTTCTTCTCTGAATCCCATCGCTGCTGAAATCAAAGAAACAATAATGTCTATGGAATACAACGAAGCAAAAATAATGCTATATTGGATAAAAAGCACACAATGGAATTCAAGGCAATGAGAGGCGGGATGAATTAGCCAAGCGAGCTGCTACTAAAACAAACAAAGACCAGTATATGACAAAGTTCCACTGTCCTATGCAAAGCGCCTCATCAGAGACTCCACTCTGCAAGTCTGGCAAAAAGATATGAAGAATCTCCTACTAGTAATCTAACGAAGACCTTTTCCCCGACATAGTGATAGCATATAAAATAATAAAAAATATAAAATGACATTCTTCCCAACTGTTCACCGGTCACGGTGGAAATAAAGCATGTTATACAAGTACAAGCTCATGTCATCCCCAGGCTGCATTTGTGATGAAAACTTAGAACAAACCGTAGAGCATTTACTAATTGACTGCCCGCGCTTTAGCAAAACCAGGTTTGAGTGCGAATGCAGTATGGGAGTGACAATCAAGAAAGATAACTTAAGTATTATAATGCAGGACAACAATTACCGAACTATCTTCATGGAATTTGCATTTACTGTACTGAGAATTATAAGCAAAGAAAATGGTAGTAAACATATAGATTAAATGTAAGAAATAATGTATTGTATAATATAGGTAGAAAAAAAAAATGTGCAATAAATAAATGATATGTTAATAATAATAATAATAATAATAAAAAAACCATACACGCACATTAAGCAAAACAAAAGAAACAAAATGTGAGAAGGAAAAAAAAAAAAAAAAAAAAAAAAAGGAAAAACAAAAAAAAACCAAAAGAAGAAAGTACATTAAATATATATATTTAATAAAAACATTCAAGTAATTGTAAAGATGTATTCTATAATCCTATAATAATAAGTTTCGCATGCATATCAAGTTTATGTCTAAATTAGAAATAAGTATAAGTAGACAGTCCACATAATAAGTTAAGCATAAGTAAGAAGGGTACTGCAGTCAAGTAGTAGTGATAAGGTAATAAAAAAAAAAAAAAACTAACCTAACCTAACCTAACTAACCTAACCTAACCTAACCTAACCTAACCTAACTAACTTCTTCTTCTAACTTTTTTTTTTCAAATCCTCATGGACTACCTCCGCCTGGGGAAGGCGGAGGCGTACCAGACTCTTACCGGCTAAAACCACCCCGGTGTCTCCTCGCACGTGCGCGCCAGGGCGCGGAATCAAAATTCTTTGCAGCCCACACTGGTGCTGGCCCGGTCTGTCCGGGCCTCGTCTCTACGGGGTAGTGAGGTGTTCGACTACCCGTGCATCGCCTCAGAGAGCGCGCGCCGACACCCGCTCGCGCCTCCGCCTCAGGTCCATCGAGAGGGGGCAGGGACTTCGTCCCTCGCCCTGGACCCATTCATGGGGGCCGGAAGAGCGCTTAGTAGCGCCCGCTGCGCAGCTGGCGGCGAATCTGGTCTTTGGCTCCGCCGCCAGCCAAGTTTCGGCCGCGGAGTACGGCGGCCACACCGCATCGGCGGTGCGGCCCGTCTAGTCGCGGAGGATGGGGCGGTGGCGCATCGCCATACCAACACTCCTCTTCCTCCGCGACTCACCTCGGCTGCAGCGGAAGGGGCCGACCAATCCCTCCCGCGCAGCGGCCTGACACACATCCAAAGTGGGCTCGCCGAGCCACACAGTGGCCACCTCAGGCCGGCCCTACACCTCGGGCCAGCCAGGGGTTCCTCTTTGTTCACCGCAGGTGACCAAGCCACGGCTACAGCCCCCGCCACGACAAGGCGGGAACCCGTTCGGTGGAGACCTAACCTAACCTAACCTAACCCTAACCTTCTTCCTCTTCTAACCCCCTAACTTTTTTTTTTTTTTTTTTCGTGGGAAATCCTCATGGATACCTTCCGCTGCGGGGCAACGAAAAGGTTATGCCGGACTCCTACCGGCTAAAAACCCCACAGTGGTCACCATACGAGGTCAGGATCTCAGAACGCCACGAGGCCCCTCCATCAGCTGCTACTAATAGCACGTCCAGGGGCAGTACATACTACCCCAGCACCCTCGCAGTGCACCGATGTCAGACCACTTCAGGTCATCGTCCTCCTCCAGGTTACATAACTAGCGCTCAAGGCCCGCCCAGTGTCTACCTTGGGCCCCGTTTCAGGTAAGGGACACCGTTTTCAAGAGGAGGGAGCCGTGACGAACGCCTTGGTGACGTCGTCTCCGCGCGGGATGCGCCCTCTGCCGATCCGCTGAAGCCTCCTTCTGAATCATAACATTCACAGAAGGTGGCTGCAGCCTCACGCCAGAATCCCTCAGCATCGCCGACTTACGACTGCTGGCAGGAGGTTCTGTCCGATGCGGTTTACCAGGATCGTCACGCCCGTTCCACGCTGGGCATGTGCGAGCGTGTGGGAAGCGAGTCTGGTC
This sequence comes from Parnassius orleans, assembly GCA_029286625.1. Taxonomy (NCBI): domain Eukaryota; kingdom Metazoa; phylum Arthropoda; class Insecta; order Lepidoptera; family Papilionidae; genus Parnassius; species Parnassius orleans. The sequence goes on from JAGSMP010000916.1 coordinate 12,229, forward strand.
CCGTCCACCACAGTGAAGCAGTTCGCCGTCGCCTCGCGTCCGATCTTACACAGATAATCGCGAAGCACCCATGCCCGGTAATTATCTATGTAAGTCTAAGTGAGTCTTCCTGCTCGTCGCTGCGCAGGCTTCGAAGACCGGCAGGATTGCTCCAATGACGCGCCTGCGTTCATGGCGCTCCTCAAGTCGAGCGCCACGATGCCAGAGCGTTTGTCGCTCCTGCCGTTTAATGATTCGAGCGCCTCTTCTGGCTCACTACCACCACTGCCCTGGCGGAGGGCACGGATTCGGAAAGTACACCCTCGCGTCCATTTCACCGCCAGTATATCTGGTGGTGGACAGCGGTTGTCGCCGCCTCAAGGATATAGTGCGGTACGGTCCTCATGCGATCCGTATGGCCATCCTCCGCTGAACACTGTAGATTTTAGTTCTACAGCGTCGGATAGCCAGCCTCGCACAGGCGCTCCATATGGAGCTGGATCGTATAACTCCGCATAGAGGCGACGTACTTCCTCCGTCGGTCCCCTAGATTGGGCGGCAGTCTATGCGCAGCACCCGCTCTTTCGATCCGGGGACTGGGCGCTCGAAATGTTCTTCGAAGCCCAGCGACTGTCAGGTGGAGCCCTAGGTACTTCATGTACCTCCCACTCTGACATCAGACCCACCGCGGACACGAGTCAGGTGGTTCCCTGCCTTAAAATTTATGGAACCATGGGCCTCGGTCTTGTGAGGCGCTTTTCTAATCCCAGCTCGTGGATTTTGGCGACGACGACTTCCGCGAGTTCGGCGAGCTCCTTGCCCTCTCGAGATTATCCCACTGGCGATCACCAAGGTGTCGTCGGCGCACACCGACATTTACGCCAGCGGGAAGATCGATTCGCAGAACCGCATCATGGGCGAGTTCCACAGTGGCGGCCCCAGCACCGAGCCTGTGGAGACCCCGTTTAATCTCCCTCGGATCTTCCTGCCATCTTGCCCCATGTAGCAGAAATACACCTGTCGCGCAAGTGGTCCCCGATAATACAGCAGATGTAAGGGGCACCTGATGATGTGCCAGTGCCCTCGGTGCATCCCAGGGGTAGGGAGTAAAGGCGTTGACGATATCAAGACTTATCGCCAACGCCACGCCACTGGGATACTGCTGTTCCGACAGAGGCGGACGCGCATAATCGCATCTAAAGTGGAACGCTCCCGTCGGAACCGGCAACTATCAGCCAAATCGGGACCGACGCGACAGATGCCTGGAGCCGACTGCGGTTATCCTCTCGAATAATTTGCCAATCTCGTCCAACAGGCATATGGGGCGGTACGCAGAGGAGAATCAGCGGCCCTGCCCTCCTTCTTCAAGAGGACCAGCCTTGCTTCTTTCCAGGCTGTGGGAGACGTGGCACAACTTGCAGACAGCTGGTAAACAGTTGCCTGAGTCTGTCCCCAGAACAGACAGACTCAGCAGGGCCCGGCCTGGTATTCCATCGGGCCCCGGTGCTGTTTCCGGACTTTAAGCGGCTAACAGCTCGGTCCCAGCTCTTCGACAGTCACCCCATCTCATCCTGCCACTCCCATGCACGACGGTAGGTGACCTGGGGACTTGACCGGTCCTCTGGGAAGAGCGTGCTGATCACCTTCCCAGAGGTCCGGATCGAGTCTCCGTCAAGGGGCGACCAAGGGGCTTACAGTACCATCCTGTATGGACGCCCCAGGGATCTTCGTTGAGTCCTCAGAAGCTCTTTCAGGACCGAGACCTGGCGTTGGTAATGGCGATTGCAACGCCTTTGTAGCCGCTCGGTATGCCCCGTAAGTCTGGCTACCTCCTGGGCGGGAGCTCGCCTTCTTCTTCTTCGAGATCTGGTGTACTGGCGCCGACTGCAAGCAGAGCGCACGGGCCGTGCGATTTCACCAGTACACTGCTCTGCGCTTGGGGCGACTGGTTCTGGGCATTGACGGGTCGCAAATTTGCGCCATCGTACCCAAACCAGTTCGCTTCCTTCGGATCGGACTGAACCTCTTCGACGTTATCTGGCCGAGGACGCGACGATGGCGGCGGCTTCACTTATCGGTCGAGCCGCTTGAGAACATAACGCCGCGGTGGGCTGCTCCCTCGGCGACTGGGGTTACTGTCGGGCTGGCGAAGTGCGACATCAACACGATGTGGCGGTGGTCGGTTGGTAACCGCCTCCTCCGCCCTCGCCAGCCCGGCAGCATTTGCATTCATGCAGGAGGGGTTGCCCACCTACGATGGACTCCCCTGCCACCGCACGCGTGTGCTTACGGACTGAGTTCATTAATCAGGTCCAGCCCAGCCGCCCATTCCATCACTGTCTCCCCCTTCGGATCGTCTCTGGGTTGCTAAGCCTGGTGTGGGCGTTAAATCTCCTAGGACGATCAACGGACAGTTGACATTCGCGAGACCACAGTTCGCCACCTCGTCTAGGTACGCCTCGTAGTCGGCAAGGGACCTGTTGGGAGACATAGCAGCCCACTACGGCCAGGGGACCATTGCACTGCAACGGCCCTCTTCTCAATGAAGTGCGGGGTGGGCACCTCTCCTGACAGATGAGCGGAGCCGGTTCGTCACCGAACCGAGGATGGTCGGGGACGACATGGGGCTCCGCTACTACTGCTGAGGGCAACCCGCCACTCCGCAATGGTTTGCATAAGCAGATGCTGCGCATTGCGGCAGTGGTTAGTTACCCTGGAGGACTTCAGGGGCGCGAATTTATAATTCAGCACCTCCATAGCCGAGCTAATACTCGGTGCAGCGACAAAGTCGTTGTGGCCGTCTTGCTGGTGGGTGCTCACCATTCTTCCTTCCCTTTTTTTTTTTTTGGGAGGTGGGATGCACTTCTTCTAATCTGTGGCCAGCAGAATGTCCGAGATCGGAACACAGGGGACATTTAGTGCCGACGAAGTGCACTGTTTCGCCATGTCCTTGCTCTCCACAAGCATAATAACGTACCTCTGTTTGTTTCACTGGAGCACCTGCTGGCAACGTGCCTTTCTGGGCACCGAAAACAATGCATGGGCCTGGGCTCCAGTAATTCAACTCAAGCAGACCCCCAACCCGCACTCGCCCAACAGCCGCAATCTTGCGGACTGCGGTGACTGGCACCGCACCTTTGTGTCCCCATGCTAGTGGGACAAGCGGTTCCCCGACTTTTATATCATCCGCCGAACAATCTCCTGCACTCAATAACCTAACTAACCTAACCTAACTTCTTCTTCTTCCTAACCCTAACCTAACCTAACCTAACTCTAACCTAACCCAGTCATGTCAACTGCCGTCCCGTACATACGTTTCTGTGTTGCTCCGTGGCTTAAAAATCCTAAAATAGGTTTTCGTAACCGATTTTTTGTACGCGATGTCAAAAGTTGCTTTGACGCAGTTCAAACCAGTGAAAACCGCAAGAAATCGGGTTTTTGTGGAAAGATATAGTGAAAAGTGATTTTAAAAATTATAAAATATTTAAAGATTGAAACGCGCGATCAAGCGCTATAACGCTACTTTTTAAAGTGCGGCCTTGGAAGCTATTGCGGCCCCACACATGCAAAAGGTGAGACTCGGAACAATAGTTTTCGAGAAAAAACGCAAAAAAACAAGTACCACTGACGTGTTTTTAAACGAAGGCGTGCGGCTGATTTTGCAGTCGCATGCTGATAGTACGCGAGAGAGGGCCGGGAGCAAGTTTCAGAACAATGTTAAGTTCTTTACGTGGTGAAACCATGCTGCAGCTATGTTAGTAGTATAGTTGTAGTACGAATGGGTCAGCTCGACCGAGGAAGGACCACGCTCACAGAATACCAGCGTAAAATAGCAGCTGCACTGCTGTGTTTCGTATGGTGAGTGTAGAAGAACCGGAGACCCTTTACTGGAAAAGAGGCGTTCCATCTTAGTCTCACGGGTGACAACGCATCTGCATTTTAATTCTTTATAGATGATGTAGAATGTCTGGGTCACAACAACCACTTGTCAGGGTGGACTGTGTGCTCGTTTGTCACCCTATCCTATAAAAAAAAAAAAAAAAAAGTTAAGTGGCTGACGAGATATTGAACTTTAAAATTTTGACAAAAATTGACATTTCAATAACTTAAAAACTAAATCTTAGACCCCTAGTTATTATAATAAATTAGTGTTTAGAAGAATACTGGAACGGATGTACAAAATTTTAAAAATTTTTTTAGTCAGTAGTTTTAAAGTTAAGATTTTTTAAATATTTAGATACCGTGTTACCCTTAGATTAGGTCAATAAGTCATAAAATCAAATTTAAGGAAAGGGTACCGATAATAACATATTTCAATTTTTTGTAGATTTTTAAAAAACTAAATTTAGCTGTAAAAATAAAAATTTCTTAAAAAATTAGAATAAATTGAAAAAAATTGTATTAAAGGGGGTTTATAAAGCCACAATATATATATAGCTGTTATCACGACACCGAAACCTTTCAAATGAGCCCAAACACGGGCCAAATCAGTTAAGGGACAAAATAAATTTATTGTCTGGACCAGCAGCCATTTTAAAATTTTAAAATCAAATAGCTCTGGTTGTGGAAGTCGCTGAGTTGCGGTTTTGGACTGTACTATTATTGGATCGATCTCAACCTCAACTACAGGGACTCAGGCTTTTGGCCCTGTTTTTCAGGTCCTGAAATCAGTCCCATCAGGAGACTGGAAGCATAATGAGTATAGTCAGGCGCTGGTCTCCTGCGATTACTGGAAGCAGAGTTATTGTGATCAAATATTAACTGACATTTCAGCAGCCATCTTGAAAAACTAAAATAGGTCATATCTGCCGAACTAGGAGTCATTAGAAGGCTGGGATTTTGACCATAGACGTCGGCAAGTAGTGCCAGTACAGACAATTTAGTTTTCAGGAAATTTCAGCGCCAAAATTTACAAGTCCTGAAAGTTACATGATATTATAGCCCTGGTGAGCCCATCAAAACGAGCCCAAGCACGGAGCTGTAGGCCTATTCGTTCGGAGGTTACAGCCTTTAACCATATAATTTTGGCAACCATATTGTATGAAACCAGGAATTTTTAAAGCGCGATAACCTTTGAACACTGGAATTAAAGTATACCGATTTTGGATTCGTTGAATAGGGTTCGAGGTGCTTCTAGTTAGTTATAAAACAGACTCTACGTAGGTAAAAATTTGTTAGCCTGTAACCTCTCTGTATAAGCATTTTTAAATTCTTAATATTAATAGACACCTAAATGAAGAGCTAACAGATAAGAACATAGACTAACTCTATATAGAGCACTGCTGAAGTTTTATTTAGTTTTATTTTAATTTTGTAATATATATTAGATCTATAAGATTGAAATTAAGAGTGACTAGTTGTTAGAATTAGAACAGAGACGACTCTCTCAGTAGAACAAAGAAAAAATTTTTAGGAAGTTATTTGGTGATTAAAATTATAACACAAGAAATAGAGATAAGACAGACTCTTGGTAGGGTCAAAGTAGACAACAGAAACTTAAATTTTATATATTAATCATATTGTACTGTGCATGTACAAGTGACATATAGTAACAGATGTAAGTCGCGACTCTACATAGAGAAAATTTTATAAAACAAAACTGTGACTTGGTATTTGTGTGTCTTCGTTAATTGTAAAAATATAAATACCAGCCTTGTAAAATCTACACAATTTTTTAAATTTTTAATTTAAATATTTTTAAAACACACACAACTTTAAAACTCTATAATTGACTAACAGTTACATTTGTTGTATATTTATTTTTATTTGTTATTTTATAATTTTACTTTTTATATACTATTTGCTTTGTTATTTTGTTGAGACCCAAGACGCGTTCCCTGAAAATATCGGCATTCGTGCACCCCATCAGACTGAGGATAGTGCCAGGACGAGTCCTCAGGGTACCCCCAAATGGAAAGAAGGCTGGACCTTCTCTTAAAGCAGATCGTGTGATGCAAGTCCTAGCGTGAGGAAAGTATCGGAGGTGGGAAATGGGAAAAGCAGATACGGAGACCACAACACAGATTTCATAAAGGTAGCAGGGGCTCGTCAAAACAGAAGATTGTTCCATCACAAAACAAGAGGAACTGCTCGAAAATAGCAGTTGAGAACACAAGCTCCCCAAAATCGCAACGATAAAATATGCGGATCGTCTAACAGAGGCTCGGAGCCTGTCTCCAAAGGCAAAATTACATCTCAATAACTCTCGAAACCTGAGGACTGACATAAAAACAGGAGTTACTCAGGCAAGCCAGAAGAAGACTCTATCAGTGGTGAAAGAGTTGGAAACAGGCAAGAACATTGAGAAGGAAGAAAACCCTAAAGACCAGGAGGAGATAGACTAGAAGATGAAAACAGGAAAAGAAAGAAGAACAAACCTTAATTAAGAATTGGAAGAACACGGAAACTAATAGAAGAAAGTAGAAAGAGAGATGGAAAAACTAAAGAGAGGAAATGAAAAACCAAAGAAATCAAAGAAGACAGAGGATCTTCCCACGCTGGAAGTATGAGTGGCTGGGCCACCAAGGGTTCACCTTTGCAACCGCTAAACATGGCCATGCATTCAGTGATGATTACATCCAATGACGAAAAACAGGAGACCAGGTCATGGACAAAATAAGAAACACAATAAATGCCAAGGAAAACTTAAAAGACAAAATTAGGAAGGCAAGGGATAGAAAAGTAATATTGGGATGTCGAACGGAAAAGGAGATAAATAGAGTCAAGGAGAGAGACTAAAACAGGCAGGAAAGATTTAAATGTGGACGATATAAAAACAAGGATCCTCATAATCTGAGGGACGTCATGCAGTATAACACTGACGAGGAAATACTAAAGGCAATAAGGATGCAAAATAAGCAGCTTTTAAAGATATATTAGATAAAGAAGGATAGAAAAGTAAAAAAGGACCAGAAACCCACATACATCCACATTGTATATGAGAGTTTCCTTAAGATCTCAGAATCACCTTACTGAAGCTGGAGTTATCACATTGACTTACAGCGGTAAGAGTAATGGATCAATCTCCCCTAGTTCAATGTTCACGTTGTCTGGGATACGGACACAGTAAACGCATATATGTGCTGAAGCGACTGATGTCTGTAGTCCTGCAGGCCCACATCTCAAAGTTGAATGTATGACTGGCTATCTGGCGAAATAGAATGCACAAACTGTAATAAGGCAAAACACGACAGAAAAGATCTGCAACATTCAGCTCAGACTGTCAGTAAGAAAAGAGTGGGAAGTACTCATAGGTCCACCGTAGCATATTATTATTAAATTTTAAACACAAACATAGATCAAATACCGGTTCCCACCAACACCACGCGATCAGACGACCAGGTGTGAGCTAGCCATCCGAACTAATTACAGAGGCGACGAAAATATCTTTCGCTATGGTTCAGGGCCCTATAGTCAGGTGGTCAAATGAAGAATTACTCAGGGACGAGAATAGCACAAGGGACAGAAGCCTGAGCACCGAAAAGGTAAATAAGGCAGCTATTGTGCTGTTCGATGACACCATTGACATGTCCCAATGCCCCGGTCTAACAACAGAGAATATCGCAGTCGCAGGGCACAATGGACTAAACAGACAACAAAAGGGTGTGTTCAAGGGTCGATAGGTGGTCCAATTTTTTGGAATTTATTGTTGGATCACTTTTAAAGAAATGAGCGAAAGGGACTCACTGCCAGGCTTTCGCGGACGATGTGGTCCCTGATTTCGTCGGGGACACAACAATACAGGTGCAGGAGCAGGCGAATGCGACGCTCGCACATATCCACAATTGGGGTGTCAAAACAAGCTCAACTTTGCACTCAAAACAAAGCAATGATTGTAACTAATAAGCTCAAATATGACACACCAATTCTGGAGATGGGTGGGAGACATTCAGCCTCTCCAGAAATAAAAATACTTGGCCTCATAGTTGATGGCAAGCTCACCTTCAACACACATATTAAAAATGTGTGCTGCAGGTACAAAACTGTAATCAGCTGTCGAGAGCCGCAAAAATTTATTGGGGCCTAAACCCCGAAATTATCAGGACCATATATACTGCGGTGGTCCAGGCCGATCGTAATGTACGCAGCTGGTGCGGGTGTCGGCAACAACAAAAGGCAAAGTTAAAAAGCAACTGATATAATGCAACGTGGATTTGTACAAAAATTATAAAATCTATAGGACATCTCTCTTCATTCGGCTACTACTCGCCGGGCTGCTTCCATTGGACTTAGAGTCCGAGCAGCCTCGCTATATGAGATAAAAAAGGCTTTTCCCGACGTATAGTGGGTGATCGTGATGTGGACTAAACTTGAATACTCCAAGACCATACATCCCACGGATCAGGTCGGCCTGGAATTCACATGCCTGGAGGACGGTGCACAAATGGACCAAAATGATAACATGCTGCTTAAATATATACAGATGGAAGCAAAATAGAGGGGAAAGTCGGCGCGGCGTTATCCATCTGGAATAGCAGCGCAGAGACGAATACCCGAAACTGAAACTGGAAAATTTTACGCCGTCTACCAGGCAGAGTTACTGGCTATACTAAAACAACTAAATATGCATTAAGTTCATGCAGAGCTGCAACATATATAGTGACTCAGGTCTGCTCACAAACAGTGGCTCAAGACGTTTCCTCCATCCCCTAGCTGTGGTAGCAAAATAACATCTTAAAAATAAATAAGGAAGGAAAAATTTTAAAACTTTTTTGGATAAAAGCCCACGCAGGATTGGAGGGAAACGAGAGAGCAGACCAGCTAGCTAAAGAAGCTGCCTTAAGAACAAAAACAAAACCGAACTATGAAAAATGCCCGATTTCATTCGTCAAGCGACAAATCCGATTGAGTCGCTTGATGAATGGAACCGGCGCTATAAGAATGGGGAAACAGCCTCAACTACAAAAATATTTTTCCCAGACGCCATTGCTGCATATCAAATAGTCAGGAAAATAGACATGGATCCGGTAATAGTTCAAGTTATGACAGGACATGGCGGGTTCTCTGAATACTTGTTTAGATTCAAATGCAAGGAGAGCCCGTCATGTGCCTGCGATCCCAAAAATGAAAATATAACGCACATATTAACAGAATGTTCAATATACAGTAGAGATAGAAATGAAATAGAAATGAAATTAGGAATAAAAGTAAGTAAAGAAAATGAGATAATTATAGTAGTACACTAGAAATAAGTTCTTGGAATATTGTAAGCATATAGCAATTAGGGTAATAAATAGAAATAAATAGAAACTAAGAAACGGATGCTGTCACATAATATAATATATAAGTATATGATGTAAACAGCTCCACAAAAATAATTAGAAATAAGAACAGAACATAAATAGATTAAGAATAGAAATAACAGATGTAAGCATAAAATACAAATAAATAAAAGAAAGAGGAAAGAAAATAAAAGAGGTGAAAAAGAAACACCTAAAAGATGAAAAAAGTCCTGACCTCCACATATCAGGAACTAGAATTCAAAAAAAAAAAAAAAAAAACCTAACCTAACCTAACCTAACCTAACTAACCTTTTTTTTTTTTTTTTAATCCTCATGGACTACCTCCGCCTGGGGAAAGGCGGAGGGCGTGCCAGACTCTTACCGCTAAAACCACCCGTGTCTCCTCGCACGTGCGCGTGGGGCCGCGGGAATCAAATTCTTCACAGCCCCACATAGTGCTGGCCAGTCTGTCCGGGCCTCGTCTCCTGCACGGGGTAGTGAGGTGTTCGACTACCCCGTGCATCGCCTCAGAAGGCGCGCCGACACCCGCTCGCGCCTCCGCCCAGGTCCATCGAAGAGGGGGCGGGGACTTCCCAAGTCCCTCGCCCCTGGACCCATTCATCGAGAGCCGGAAGAGCGCTTAGTAGCGCGCCGCTTTCGCGGCCCCAGCAGCGGATCTGGTCTCTGGCTCCGCCATGACAAGTTTCAGCCGCGGAGGGTAGGGAAGGCGGCGCCTCGCAATACCGACCTCCTCTCCCCGCGGCCCCACCACCACCATCAACGGTGCGGCCCCGTCTGAGTCGCGGAGGATGGGGCGAGTGGCGCATCGCCACTACAACACTCCTCTTCCTCCGCGACTCCACCTCGGTTGCAGCGGTAAGGAGACCAACCCTTCGCAGCAGCCACCGACACACATCCAGTGGGCTCGCCGAGCCCACACGGGTAACCACCTCGGCCGGCCCTACCTCAGGCCAGCCAAGGGTTCCTCTTTGTTCACCGTGGGTGACCAAGCCACAGCTACTAAGCCCCCGCCACGACAAGGCGGGAACCCGTTCGGGGAACCTAACCTCTTCTTCCTAACCTAACCTAACCTTTTTTTTTTTTTTCGGAAATCCTCATGGACTACCTCCGCCTGGGGAAAGGCGGAGGGCGTGCCGACTCTTACCGGCTAAACCACCCAGTGTCTCCTCGCACGTGCTCGCGGGGCCGCGGAATCAAATTCTTCCGCAGCCCCACACTGAGTGCTGGCCCGGTCTGTCCGGGCCTCGTCTCCTGCACGGGGTAGTGAGGTGTTCGACTACCGTGCATCGCCTCAGAGGCGCGCGCCGACACCCGCACGCGCATCCGACTCGGGTCCATCAAGAGGGCGGCAGGGACTTCCCCAAGTCCCTCGCCCTGGACCATTCGCCAGAGCCGGAAGAGCGCTTAGTAGCGCCCTTTCGCCAGCCCCCAGCGTCTGGTCTTGGCTCCGCCGCCAGCCAGTTTCGGCCGCGGAGGGTAGGAAGCGGCGCCTCGCAATCCGACACTCCTCCCCGCGGCCCCACCACCACCGCATCAACGGTGCGGCCCGTCTGAGTCGCGGAGGATAGGGCGAGTGGCGCATCGCCATACCAACACTCCTCTTCCTCCGCGACTCCACCTCGGCTGCAGCGGTAAGGGCGGACCAACCCCTCCGCAGCAGCCCACCGACACACATCCGAAGTGGGCTCGCCGAGCCCACACGGATAACCACCTCAGGCCGGCCCCACCACCTCCAGGCCAGCCAAGGTTTCTCTTTGTTCACCGCGGTGACCAAGCCACGGCTACTAAGCCCCCGCCGACAAGGCGGGAACCCGTTCGGGGAACCTAACTAACTAACCTAACTAACCTAACTCCTAACTTCTTCTTCTAACCTTTTTTTTTTTTTTTTTTTCGGAAATCCTCATGGACTACCTCCGCCTGGGGAAAGGCGGAGGGCGTGCCGGACTCTTACCGGCTAAAACCACCCAGTGTCTCCTCGCACGTGCGCGCAGGGGCCGCAGAATCAAATTCTTCCGCAGCCCACACAATGCTGGCCCGGTCTGTCGGGCCTCGTCTCCACACGGGGTAGTGAGGTGTTCGACTACCCCGTGCATCGCCTCAGGGCGCGCGCCGACACCGCTCGCGCCTCCGCCTCGGATCCATCGAAGGGGGTGGGGACTTCCCCAAGTCCCTCGCCCTGGACCCATTCATGGGGGCCGGAGGCGCTTAGTAGCGCCCTTTCGCGGCCCCAGCAGCGAATCTGGTCTTTGGCTCCGCCGCCAGCCAAGTTTCGGCCGCGGAGGGTGGGGAGAAACGGCGCCTCAATCCGACCTCCTCTCCCCGCGGCCCCACCACCACCGCATCAACGGTGCGGCCCGTCTGAGTCGCGGAGGATAGGGCGAGTGGCGCATCGCCATACCAACACTCCTCTTCCTCCGCGACTCACCTCGGCTGCAGCGGTAGGGGCGGACCAGCCTCCGCAGCAGCCCACCCACACATCCAGTGGGCTCGCCGAGCCCACACAGATGTTCCACCTCAGGCCGGCCCTACACCTCAGGCCAGCCAAGGGTTCCTCTTTGTTCACCGCGGGTGACCAAGCCACGGCTACTAAGCCCCCCCGCCGACAAGGCGGGAACCCGTTCGGGGAACCTAACCTAACCTAACCTTCTTCAACATATCTACCGAATATTGTCTGAAAATTGTGTTTTATATCTTAAATTACTGGACTAATTTAGACCTATCTATTTGCAACGTTTTGAGTCGATTTTGGCAATTTTTAAATACAATTTTTACATAGACGTTTAATATATTATTTTCGAGTACTTCAAAATTTTCGATTTTCTTCTCGTTTTGCTTCAGTTAGGTCCGTACAGCTCCACAACTGTCTCCTCAGCGAAATCTGAAACAAAAACACGCAGATGAAAATTTTTAAAATTGTGAAACCGAGGTATAGTGGTGAAGTCCAAATTCAATAAAATTAACTATATCTCTGCCGAATATTGTCTGAAAATTGTGTTTTATATCTTAAATTACTGGACTAATTTGAACCTATCTATTTGCAACGTTTTTGAGTCATTTTGGCAATTTTAAAATTTTAATTTTTACATAGACGTTTAATATATTATTATTTTTCGAGTACTTCAAAATTTTCGATTTTCATCTCGTTTTTGCTTCGGTTAGGTCCGTACAGCTCCACAACTGTCTCCTCAGCCGAAATCTGAAACAAAAACACGCGAATTAGCGAAAATTTTAAAATTGTGACCAGGTATAGTGGTGAAGTCTAAATTCAATAAAAATTAACTATATCTCTGCCGAATAGTGTCTGAAAATTGTGTTTTATATCTTAAATTACTGGACTAATTTAGGCCTATCTATTTGCAACGTTTTTGAGTCGATTTTGGCAATTTTTAAAATTTTAATTTTTACATAGACGTTTAATATATTATTCGAGTACTTCAAAATTTTCGATTTTCATCTCGTTTTGCTTCAGTTAGGTCCGTACAGCTCACAACTGTCTCCTCAGCCGAAATCTGAAACAAAAACACGCGAGTGTAGAAATTTTAAAAAGTGTGAACCAGGTCAGACCTCTTGTGGTCAATTTTATATTTAAAATTTATTTAATACTCTTGGCCTCCATCTGTCAGTCATTAATCCATCTCTGAATAACTAATCGTTCTGTATCTTAAATTACTGGACTAATTTAGACCTATCTATTTGCAACGTTTTGAGTCGTTTTGTGAATTTTAAAATTTAATTTTACATAGACGTTTAATATATTATTTTCGAGTACTTCAAAATTTTCGATTTTCATCTCGTTTTGCTTCAGTTAGGTCCGTACAGCTCCACAACTGTCTCCTCAGCCGAAATCTGAAACAAAAACACATAGTGTGAAAATTTCGCCCTCCACCACCTTGTTTTTACTGTTAGTAGGGTCTGATCAAACATTTTGGTATTATATAATTATAGTTTAAAAAAAAAAAAATTGACTTTACTTGCGACTGTTTGTGTTATACAAAACTATTATTTAACATTGTATTCACTCTTTATTTTTATGGTATTAATTATTTTATTTATTCAATCGTCTTATTAGGCGCATATTAGTGAATATTTCGCCTTCCCACCTATCCTGGTTTTATTACTTAGGTATAGTTTGATTTGTTAGTTTGCTTTTTGACAACAAGATTCGTATTGGATCTTTCCGTAATTTTAGACAGGTTGTGATATTACCAAACTATATTTTAAAATTTTTGACAATTTAATTTGACATATTTTAACATATTTTTATTTTATTTTATTTTATTTACTTTTTATATACTTTATTGTCTTATTGGGCAAATTATTGATTATTTTAAGTTTTTTGTATTGACAAAGCCCTCTGAAAGAAAATAAACATGTTCAAAACACCCCCGCAAAACAAGTCTGAATCTTCGACGGTGGACTCGAATATGAGAACCGAAAAAAGAGGATCTTCGGTGGGGAAAGACAAAGGGGTAACATCCCTGGTAAGGAAAAGTGTTGGTGAGCTGGAATCCCGTCTTGGTGCTGTCAAAACAAAGACAACCACAATGCCGCCAAAAACAAAGTCAAAATCTCCCCAGCTGCAGAAAGTGATGAAAACCAAGAGGTTGTAGAAACGACCAAATACTTTAATAGAGCTCAAGAGGCGAAAGCCTGCTAGGTAAAAAAAATTATTAAATAGCTCACGTAATTTGAAAACGGAAATAAAAGACAAAATAATAGAAGCAGTAGACAAATTATATGGATTGTCAAAGGAAGTTGAAGAAGGTAACGGATATAGTATAGAAAAAGTAAAGATAGGTCAAGAGAAAAATCGAGAAATAGAACACGAATTAATAAGAAAAATGGAAGAGCATTGCAAATTTCTAACAGTATGCAGAACCGAAACCCAACGTTTGAGCGAAGAGATGAAAATCCACAGAGAGGAGCTTATCACCTACGCAAGTGTGACAGCAAATCGGACCAAAAGACAGCCCCTTGAGCATATCACACCCCACTCTACAAGCCACTCTATAAGCACAGTATCTCCACAAATGCACTCCATCATAGTAACATCAGGCAATGCACAAGACACTTGTGGTGAAGTCCTCGAAAAGATAAGAGTGGCGGTGGATGCAAAGGTGAGCAGGTTGAGGGTAGATAAAGTAAGAAAGGCTCGAGACCAGAAGGTGATCGTTGGTTGTGACACCAGGGAGGAAATGGTAAAGGTAGCTGACCGACTGAAAGCCAGTGATACGGGGCTCTCAATTGAGGAAACCAAAAATAAAGACCCACTGGTCATATTGAAGGACGTACTGCTGATTAATACCAATGAAGATGTAATCGCTGCAATCAAGAACCAGAACAAAAACTTGCTGGAATCTTTGAAAAGTGAAGAGGTGAGGTTAGTAGTACGATTCCGAAAAAAGACCAGGAATCCTCACACGAACCATGTGATCCTTCAGGTCTCCCCACCAGTGTGGAAACGACTGGTTGAGATTGGACGTGTACATGTGGACTTGCAGCGGGTAGTGGTGGCTGACCAATCACCACTAGTGCAATGTTCCAGGTGTCTTGCATATGGGCATGGCAAAAGACACTGCAAAGAGACAGAGGACAAATGTTCTCATTGCGGAGGTCCACATATGAAAGTCTCATGTACTGCGTTCATCGATGGAAAATTGCCCTCTTGCACCAATTGCCTTAGGGCGAAATTGGACCGCACAAATCATAACGCATTCGACAGCGACTGTCCAGTGCGTAGAAAGTGGGAAACAATAGCAAGAACAAGTGTGGCATATTGCTAAAGTAGAGTTTAGAGACAGCAGCAAAAACTTAGGTAGACAAAATAGAAAAGCTATATCCATCTTCAGGGGCAAGCTAACCTGAGAAAGGAACTGGCAACGACCGAATTAATGCTCGAAGCAAGCAAGAGCGGAATTAGCTTTGCCCTGATACAGGAACCATACGTTGGGGGAATAGGATGCATGAAGGACTACCGGGGAGTTCGTGTGTTCCAGTGCTCCAAGAAAAGGGAAGGTGTAGTGAAGGCGGCAATTGCTGTCTTCGATAGTAACATCGATATCACTCCTTGTCCATCTCTACGAACAACATCGCAGTGGTTAAAATAAGAACGGACACCTGGGAGTTAGGGTGATCTCATTATATCTGGAACCGGACTCACCTATTGAACCGTACCTAGCTCAACTGAAAATCATAGTTGCGAGAATGGGAAAAACCCAAATACTTATAGGAGGGGACGCAAATGCGTGGAGTCCATGGTGGGGAAGCGTGAGAGAAGATGAACGAGGAGAAGCACTTTTGGGTACCCTGGATGAACTTGGCCTCTGTATACTAAATGAAGGAGATAGACCGACTTTCGATACAATAAGAGGAGGTAAAAGATATAAGAGCCACGTGGACATCACAGCGTGTTCTGAAAATCTGTTGAAACTGGTGGAGAACTGGAAAGTAGATGATAGCATGACAAGTTCGGACCATAACACAATTACATTTGAAATAAAATTAACGAAATCATTTGGTGTTTCAATAAAAAGAACTACAAGGGTATACAACACCAAAAAGGCAAAATGGAGTCAGTTTCATGAGAAACTGACTAAATTATTGTCGGATAAAAAATTAATTTATCAGAAATAAAAAATATTAAAACTAAAAAACATTTGGAAAATCAGTTGGGAAAATATATAGAGGCCATTAAAGAAGCATGTGAAGTCACAATTCCTAAGAGGAAAGATGAAAATAAATTAACATTGCCGTGGTGGAATGAAGAACTAGTCATGCTAAAAAAGGATGTCTCCACCAAAAAGCGACGCATCAGATGCGCTGCCACAGTGCGAAAAGCCGCTGTTGTAGAGGAGTATCTTAAAGCGAAAGAAACGTATGAAAATAAAGCAAAAAAAGCTCAGGTAAAAAGTTGGAAGGAGTTCTGTGGTAGACAGGACAGGGAGGGGCTATGGGATGGAATATACCGGGTCATTGGAAGAACAACAAAAAGGCATGAAGATCTGCCTTTCATTAAAGACGGAAAACAGCTGAATAACATTGAATCAGCGAAGATGCTGGCCGAGACCTTTTTCCCGGAGGATACAGTTGAGGCTGATAATGCAGAACATCAGCATATTAGGGAGCAAGCCGAAAAAGTGAATGTAGGGACACAAGATAACTCCTGTGACTTGCCATTTACACTTTCAGAGCTCAAACATGCAACTAACAGCTTCAACCCAAAAAAGGCTCCGGGTGGAGATGGTTTTACGGCTGACATCTGCCGAGAAGCTATCCTCCATGCTCCAGAGATTTACCTGAGCATAGTAAACAAATGCCTAAAGTTGGGACACTTCCCCACCATCTGGAAGGAGGCAGTAGTAGTGGCGCTGCGTAAACCAGGCAAGGACAGCTATACGCACCCCAAAGCATATAGACCAATAGGCTTATTATCAGTAATGGGGAAAATCCTGGAAAAAATGATTTTTAGACGGATAAGATGGCATATTCAACCTGGGAGTAGTACTCGCCAATACGGCTTCACACCTCAGCGGAGCACCGAGGACTCTCTCTATGACATGTTGGAATACATACAAATACAGCTGCAAAACAAAAAGATAATAACAATGATATCACTTGACATAGAGGGAGCCTTCGACAGCGCTTGGTGGCCAGTTATCCGATGCCGATTGGCTGAGGAAAAATGTCCCATAAATTTAAGAAGGATAATAGATAGTTATCTCCAGGAAAGAAAAGTAAAAGTGAGGTATGCTGGAGTGGAGCAAACCTGGAAAACCACAAAAGGGTGCGTACAAGGTTCAATTGGAGGACCAGTGCTGTGGAACCTGCTTCTTGATCCTTTGCTCAAGGAGCTGGACACAAGAGGTGACAGATGCCAGGCGTTCGCTGATGATATCGTCTTGCTGTTTGCGGGGGACACTGCCCTTGAAATCCAGAAACATGCAAATGCCGCTCTCGAACATGTTCGGAGGTGGGGAATTCGTAACAAGCTCAAATTCGCGCCACAAAAGACCAAGGCAATGGTCATAACCAACAAACTGAAGTACGATTCACCACGTCTAAACATGGGCGGGATAGGCATTGGCATGTCGGAGAGAATAAAGATGCTTGGTCTCTGTAGACAGAAGCTCACATTTAACAACCACGTCGAAATGTGTGCAAGAAGGCAACAGCTTTATACGTACAACTGTCGAGAGCTGCTAAGATCAGTTGGGCCTTCAGCTGAGATAATAAGGACGATATATACGGCAGTCACTGAACCGGTGGTGATGTACGCTGAGCGTGTGGGCAAGCTGCATGTAAGTTGGGTCAAAAGCACCTTAACACTGTGCAGAGAGATTCGCCCAAAAATTATCAAGGCCTACCGTACAGTTTCTTACATTCGGCACTAACACTGCAGAGTCTGCTTCCTCTAGATCTAAGGATCCAAGAAGCAGCATCTCTTTCTTGGCAAGGAGGAAAACTCCAGTCGGTGTTGGGAGACCGAATGGTGGAAGCAAGGCAAGCTTTATAGAACTTCACCCATCATCATATATGGACCTGGAATTCGTCAGCCTGGTAAACGAGGACGATTTGAGACTTCATAACACCCAGAGTCTCCGAATATTCACTGATGGAAGCAAAATAGAGGCAAGGTCAGAGCAGCATTATCCATATGGAATAGTACTGCCGAGATCCAAACTCTAAAGCTAAAACTATCAGATTATTGCACCGTTTACCAGGCGGAATTGCTGGATATACAGCAACTGAGCGAGTCCTCGACAGAAATGAGAAGCTTCGGGTTTACAGTGACTCGAGATCAGCACTCGAGACCATTGTAAACCAAGACTCCCAACACCCCTCGCAGTTCAGACCGACATAATATAACAACCATCTTGGCCCAGCAAAATGCATCCGACTATTTTGGATCAAAGCCCATAGGACTAGCGGGCAATGAACGTGCGACGAGTTGGCAGAAGCATGCAGCGTTGCGGATAAAAACTAAGCCAGAGTACGATCGATGCCCGGTTTCCTACGTAAAACGTTTGCTTCGAAAAGATACCGTAAATAGATGGAACCAAAGGTATAAAGAAGGAGAAACAGGCAATACAACAAAAATTTTTCTGCCGGATATTGTTGATGGATACCAATTGGTCAAAAGACAAACTGTCCCGACGATGATCCAGCCATGACCGGACATGGTGGATTCTCTGAGTATCTTTACCGTTTTCGGTGCAAAGAGAATTCATCATGTCCATGTGGCCAGGAGTCGAGGAGACGTTTCATATCCTCCTGGAATGTCCTAGATTCGCAACTGACAGATATAACTTTGAGAACACGACAGAAACAGGTTGAAAATAGATAATTTAAACATACTATTGGCTACCAAGAAAACCAAATATAAATTCATAGAATATTGTGATGTTGTAAATAGAGTTATAAAATGTAATCAAAATTAAGATTTATGTTGTGTATATTTATTATGTATTTGAAGCGCATTAATTACCTAGGTGAAAGCTATTGGTGCTTACTTGTGCGTATAACTCGTATACGAAGAGAGAATGCACCAATCTAAATTATTATATATAAATATTGAAATCCACTTAAAATAGTAATTAAAACAACAATGATATAAAAGTCTCTGATAACCACGTCAGGGCTGATTTAAAAAAAAAAAAAAAAACCTAACTAACTAACCTTTTTTTTTTTTTTTCGAAATCCTCATGGATACCTTCCGCTGCGGGGCAACGAAAGGTTATGCGGACTCTACCGGCTAAAACCCACAGTGGTCACCATCAGCGTAAACGAGGATCCAGGATCTCCGTTCGGAACGCAACCGGGGCCCCTCCATCGCTTTGCTACACTAATAGCACGTCCCGGGGCAGTACATACTACCCCAGCACCCTCGCAGTGCTACCACGATGTCTCGAGACCACTTCCGAGTCATCGTCCTCCTCGAGGTTACATAACTGGGCACTCAGGCCCCGCCCCAGTGTCTGCAACCCCAGGCCCGTTTCTGGTGAGGAACACCGTTTTCAAGAGGAGGGCCGTGACGAGCGCCTTGACGACGTCGTCTCCGCGCGGGATCTGCCCTCTCCCGATCCCGCTCAGAAGCCTCCTTCTGAGATCATAACAGATTCACAGAAGGTGGCTACGGCCTACGCCGAATCCCGCTCAGCATCGCCGACACGACTGCTGGCGGGAGAGGTTCCGTCAATGCGGTTCACCAGGATTGTCCGCTCCCGTTCCACGCTGGGCATACTGCGAGCGTATGGGAAGCGAGTCTGTTCCCGTCCACCACAGTGGAAGCAGTTCACCGTCGTCTCGCGTCCGATCTTACAACCTAACCTAACCTAACCTAACCTAACCTAACTAAAGTATTCCGTCGACGCTCGGCCGTGCCATCATTTCCTGTCGCTCCGCATTCAAAATTCGTTAAAATAGGCTAAAGTGCTCCGATTTTCGTGCAATAAGTGTTATAAGGTGCAGTTTCGTGCAATCTCTTCAGTAAGTGTAATGGTTTTGATTAAAAGTGCAGTTATTTTGTGGAAAACCACAAATCTCGGAGAAAAGCGCGAAAAGGTAAAATTTTGAGGTTAAGTTTTACACTTTTTTGCGTACGCCGTGATTTTGGGATCGATAACCTACATTTTTTATTTTTGCACATCATGCCGCTTAACTTGCTCTACATTTTGGCATATCTCCCAGATTTTTCTGATAACAATTTCTAGAGTTATTAACGAAAAACTGAAAAACCACGTGGCAACGAAAATTTAAATTAAGATCGTGCGGCTGTTTTTGAAAAGTGTTCCTATTTTAGCACTTTTAAACTAACATTTCTAAACTTGTTGCGTTAAAATCGGTGTACATTATAAGGAGTTATTAGCGAAAATATCAAATTTTAAAATTTCTTAATAATTTAAACTTAAATATATTTTATTTTTTAGCGATAACATATTAATTTTATCATTTAATTTTGTGCAAAAAGTATTTCTTAACACTACTAAATTTAGAATTTTCTGTTTTAGAATTACCGAAATTGACATTTTCGTGAAAACACTCTTCCACGTGCTACCTCTTCAAGTCACTGCGGAAAAATTTCTTACACCAATATTTAGAGTGTCGCTGTTAGATAAATTTTCCGTTTTAGTTTTAAAATATCTTATTTAGTTTAGAATTTACGCGTATTTCAGCCTTTTTCAGGTTTCTCTTTACTGAAAATTTTTCTCGTTAATATTTTGTGTTTTCTTGTTAGGTCTTGTCATTCTTCTTTCGAGCCCAAACTCGACCTCATTACGTAGCCCCGTTGCTGAAAATAGGCTTTTCACACTTTTCGCCATTTTGGCAGCCATTTTGGAAAATTTAAAAGTGCCGTATCTTCTAAACGGATCATCATGAACTGCGGTTTCTTTATATACCTATAGGGTGGCTTGAGGTGAGGTGAACCCAAATCCATAGAGCACTGCTCCAACTAGACGAAGCAGTGGAGTAGTGAACCTATAAAACCAAGCAAGAAAGTAGCTCGATAACAATGGATTCAATAAATTATGCACTAGTATAATTGATATCACCGCTTGCTCGTCATCATTACTCCATCGCGTAAAAGACTGGTATGTAGATGAATCGCTTTGCACAATTTCAAGCCACAAATCAATCACATTCAATCTCGAATTAGTGCTTTCTAATACCGCAGTCAACATTCATAGTACAAAATCTATAATACCAAAAGGCAAATTGGGCAAACTGAAAAAAAAATGAACTGAATACAGAACATAGATATATGATAAGTAAGACAATAGACGAAATCACAACACCACAAGAACTAGAAGAAACAATAAGTTACACACAATTAATATTGGCAGCCTGTAATAACAATATACCTATGATAAATCAAAGCGAAAAAAAGATCCTGTATGGTTGGAACAACGAAATAAATGAAAAGCAGATATGATTAGGAAAAGAAGAAGAATAAGGATACAAACCTCTAAGAAAAGCATGTAATAGACCAATATCTAGATGCAAGACAAGAATACACTAATGCAATTGAAAAGCACAACTAAAAGCTGGATAAATCTGTGCAACAAAGAAGAAAAAGAAACTCTCTGGCAAAGAACATACCGGATCTTAAAACTTGCTCGAATAGAGAACAGGACAGACTACTCCGTGACTCTGGTGGAAAAATTCTCAGAAATCGAATCAGCGAACCATCTAGCTGATACATTTTATCCATGGATAACCCTGAAACTGATAGTGCAGAACAGACCGAAATAAGAACAAATACACAGCAAATAATAAGCAAACTTAAAAAAGACATTTCAGCAATCAAGTCATTCACAAAACTTGAAATAGGAAAATGTTTAAAATATGAGTCCGAAAAGCTCCTGGAGCAGATGGCAACATCAGATATATGCAAGCTGCATTTAAGCAACCCAAAATCCTGCAATCCATTTAAATAAATGCTTAACACTACTACTTCCCAGAAATATGGAAAAAAGCAATTAAGGTTATTCCCAAGCCCAACAAAGAAGACTACTCTCTGGCGAAATCCTATAGACCGATCAGGTTATTACCAGTTTTAGGTAGGTTCTAGAAAACTGTTTGTAAATGAGTCAGTGGCAACTAGGAAGAGAAGGCAAAATAAACAATAGACAATGGATTTACACCCAAAAGTACTGAGGATGCCTATAGCACAACTGCACTTATAAAAGAAAGGACTTAAAAATAAAGCCATAGTTATACTAGTGTCGCTGGATATAGAAGGTGCGTTCGATAACGCATGGTGGCCTGCCATAATAAAACTGCATAAAATGTTGACAAATCTATGGTCAGGCTCATTAATAGTTACTTATCCGAAGAAATACATCTTAGGTATGCTGGGCAGAATGCAGGAAACCCACAAATAAGGATGTATCCAGGGTTCTACGGCCCTATGTCTGGAACATCCTTATCGACCCTTACTTAACAACTAAGGACCTAGGCACCACGTACAAGCTTGCCGATGACATTTGATCGTAGCGACAAACAAGGATGGCAAAAACTAGAAAAAGACATAAACGATACACTAGAGAATAATTACGGAATGGGGCAAAAATATAAACTAAGATTTGCCCCATAAAACGCAGTCCATAATCATAACAAAAATTGAAATACCACCGACCTTGTTTACAAATTGAAGGTTACACTGTACACAGATCAAATGAAAGTTTTAGGCTAACGATCGACAAAATGTAAATTTTAAGCCTCACCTTGATAGTGTCTGCCGAAAAGCAATCAACATCTACAAAATGGTTTCAGAGCGGCGAAAGCCCATTGGGGCTTAAATTCTGAAATCATAAAACCATCTATTCAGCTGTGGTCGAACCGACAATACTATATGCTGGCTGTTGGGCGGAGACAACCGAAAAAAGTACATCGAAAAAAATAATAGAATGACCCAAATATTTGGTATACGTATCTGCAAAGGGCATAGAACTAACTCCTGATCTCAGCACTATTCTGTCCCAAATAATACCACTAGCACTAAGGGCTAAGGAGAACGCAAACATATATGAGATCAAGAAGAAAGCCCGTCGAGTTCTTACCTGGAAGACGACTAGAAAAGCGAATAAGCCCTTACGATCTGCCCCATCCATGCGAAAGGTCACAGCGCAGTTTGGTCTAGTAAGTGAACAGAAGGACATTGATGACTTAAGTAACGACTGGATCAAATTTTCACTGATGGGGTAAAATCGATAAAAGGTAGGTGCAGCAGTAACGATCTGGCAAAATGGAGTTGAAATTAAGACAATAACCTTTAAACTAAAGCTATTGTAGTGTCTT
This sequence comes from Parnassius orleans, assembly GCA_029286625.1. Lineage (NCBI taxonomy): Eukaryota > Metazoa > Arthropoda > Insecta > Lepidoptera > Papilionidae > Parnassius > Parnassius orleans. The sequence goes on from JAGSMP010000916.1 coordinate 35,247, forward strand.
CAAAGCAGAGATGATCGCAATTTTGAAAGCAGTAAAGTATGTAGCTGACAGAGATTACCAAGGAGCAAATATCTTTACCGATTCAAGATCAGCTGTTATAACCATATGTGATCAAGCTCTTTGAACCCAATTGCTTTTAAAATTCGAGACATAATTAAAAACACTGAGGACAAACAAAAGAAAATCTTACTGTACTGGATTAAGGCACACTGCGGAATCCAGGGCAATGAAAAACAGACGAACTTGAGCAAACAGCACAGAGCAAGCAAAGACAGAATGACCAATTCCCACTGTCATTATGCAAAGCGCCTCACCGGAAACACAACTCTACAAATTTGCAGAAAATATGAAGAATCGATTAGACAGCTATATTAATAGTATAGTTGTAGCACGAATGGTCGGCTCGACCGGGAAGGACCACGCTCTCACAGAATACCAGCGTAAAATAGCAGCTTAATGCTGCTGTGTTTCATGTGGTGAGTGTAGAGAACCGGAGACCCTTTTACTGGAAAGAGGCATTCTATCTCAGTCCTCGGCTGACAACGCATCTGCATTTAAATTCGTAAACGAAGATAGATGTGATGTCTATGGCCAGCAACCACTTACCATCAGGTGGACTGTGTGTTTTGTCACCCGTATTCTATAAAAAAAAAAAAAACCAGCACCATAACCAAGACTTTCTTTCCCAATGTTTTAGTAGCTTATAAAGTAATAAAAATATAAAATGAATAATTTAGTCACACATCTGTTTACTGGTCATGGCGGTAACAATGCTTACTTATATAATATAAATTGGCGTCATCCCCGTGCTGCACGATGATAACGTAAACCAAACTGTAGAGCACATTATAATTGACTACACGATTCGGTAAAGAAGATTCGAAGCTGGGTGCAGCATGGGAATGACTATCGCAAAGATAATCTAAGGGTTATAATCGAGGATAGCACTTGACCCATCTTTATGACATTTGCTCTTCAAGCATTAAGAATGATAAGTAGGAAAATGGAAGTACAATGGTAGAATAAGCAACAATACATGTAAATAATAGGAAAAAAAAGAACACTAAACAAATAGCATTTAACACATACTTTAAACAACAATCTGTAAATACAAATAATAAATGTAAAAGGTAGAAATATTAGAGTAAGAAACCTTAAGTAATGTAAATTTTAAAATATTATTGATTTAGTTAGTAAATGTAATATGTGCAAACAAAGTACATATTAAAACAGTACGATAAAAAAAAAAAAAAAAAAAACAATATAAAAAAAAGAAAAAAAAAGAAAATGAAAAAAAAGATAATTTAATAAAAAAAAAAAGAAAAAAAAAAAAAAGAAAAAAAAATACATAAGGATATTCTAGAATAATATACAAGTAAAGAGTTAAGAATCTAAGAAGTAATCTAAGTAAACATCCTAAGTAATATAAAGCTTAAGATTGTTAATATAGTTAGTAAAGTAATGTGTATAATGGAAAACAGTGTATGCAGAACAGATACATACTTATAGCCTATACCCCTCACAGAAATTGCCTTTAGGTTGCGAGGCGATCTGCTACCTTTTCAACGGCCTGGAGATTTATTTCGATTTGTTGGCCACTCACTGTCACTATGCGTCGACATTTCGCGGGCCAACTCCTCGTCGGGCAGGCTTTTTCGCCCTGGTGTTCGTGGGCGTTACGGAGGGGTCGAAGATCCTCTTCTGTTTCCATGCCTGTGGCGGCTCTTCAGAGGCTGTGGCTGACACTGCCGCAAAAGCGCCACAACCGCAGCACGGGAGCTTGTCGCGCTTTCTTCCCCTTCCGATGGGGCCGATTTAAGTGATATGGCCGAACCATCGGACGCGCCTCCATCGCTCTCAATCGCCTGATTTGCTGGCGTATTATGGGGCGCTTAAAGCGCCCGCTTATCTCGTGTCGGCACCGCTGTACCACCCGACACGGCTCCTTCCTATACTTTGCCCCTTAGGTGTGGGACCCGCGGTTGACGCTTGTGCATCCCCGCGATGCAGTGGATTGCCCCAGATACGATGGGGCTGCCACAGAGCCCTTAGGCTGCTGGGGTGGACTCCCCTTTTGGCAGGACCACCCTGGGAATAGATTTTTGTCACTGCATTTTTTTTTGGTTCCTTTTTTGGGTGCGGTCCTGAACCCCTTCCCCCAGGCTTGGGACTGGGCTCCCCCAGCCATTCATCCCTCAGCACCTTAGACCTTAGGATTGGGGTTATTTTGAAGAGTTTTCTTCCTCGCGGCCCTGCAAGCCCCGTGCCCGGTTACGGGCTTACAGGTTGTCCGGCATTAGTGCACTTGGCACATCGCCGCACAGAGATCGCCGGTATCGGTGCGCTTGGCACATCGCCGCGTGTGTTGCATCCCTGTCCGCTCTAATCAAGCGATACCGGAACAACGACAAGCCTGTGAAGGCCCATCTCTTGGGGCATTAAGCCCGGCGTTTCTAGTCCTAATGGAACCTCAGGTACGCCAAACCCCGGCCAGTTTTGGTCCGCGGCGGTTTCCCATACCACCCATATCTGGGTGGCGTTCTATCCACCACCTGGGGACGCGCCCGATGGGAGGACTGGCAACTCCACGGGAACCTAACCTAACCTAACCTAACTAACCTAACCTTTTTTTTTTTTTTTGCGGAAATCCTCATGGACTACCTCCGCCTGGGGAAGGCGGAGGGCGTGCCGGACTCTTACCGGCTAAAACCACCCCAGTGTCTCCTCGCACGTGCGCATAGGGCCGCAGGAATCAAATTCTTCCACCAGCCCCACTAGTGCTGGCCCGGTCTGTCCGGCCTCGTCTCCTGCACGGGGTAGTGGGTGTTTGACTACCCGTGCATCGCCTCAGAGGCGCGCGCCGACACCCGCTCGCGCCTCCGCCTCAGGTCCATCGAAGGGGGTGGGGACTTCCCAGTCCCTCGCCCTGGACCCATTCATGGGGGCCGGAAGAGCGCTTAGTAGCGCCGCTTTCGCAGCGGCAGCGGATCTGGTCTCTGGCTCCGCCGCCAGCCAGTTCGGCCGCGGAGGGTAGGAGGCGGCGCCTCGCAATCTCGACACTCCTCTCCCCGCGGCCCCACCACCACCGCATCAACGGTGCGCCCCGTCTGAGTCGCGGAGGATGGGGCAGTGGCGCATCGCCACCAACCTCCTCTTCCTCCGCGACTCCACCTCAGCTGCAGCGGTGGGGAGCGGACCAACCCTCCCACAGCAGCCACCGACACACATCCGAGTGGGCTCGCCGAGCCCACACGGGTGGCCACCTCGGGCCGGCCTACACCTCAGGCCAGCCAAGGGGTTCCTCTTTGTTCACCGTGGTAGACCAAGCCACGGCTACTAAGCCCACCGACAAGGCGGGAACCCGTTCAGGAGGGAACTTAACCTAACCTAACTAACCTTTTTTTTTTTTTTTGCGGAAATCCTCATGGACTACCTCCGCCTGAGGAAAGGCGGAGGGCGTGCGGACTCTTACCGGCTAAAAACCACGGTGTCTCCTCCGCACGTGCGCCAGGGCCGCAGAATCAAATTCTTCACCAGCCCACACTAGTGCTGGCCCGGTCTGTCCGGCCTCGTCTCCCACGGGAGTGAGTGGTGTTTGACTACCCGTGCATCGCCTCAGAGGCGCGCGCGACACCCGCTCGCGCCTCCGCCTCAGGTCCATCAGAAGGGGTGGGGACTTCCCAAGTCCCTCGCCCTGGACCCATTCAGGGGCGGAAGGCGCTTGTAGCGCCCGCTTTCGCGGCCCCAGCGGCGGATCTGGTCTCTGGCTCCGCCGCCAGCCAATTTCGGCCGCGGAGGGTAGGAGAGCGGCGCCTCGCTGTCTCGACACTCCTCTCCCCGCGGCCCCACCACCACATCAACGGTGCGGCCCCGTCTGAGTCGCGGAGGATGGGGCAGTGGCGCATCGCCAGCAACACTCCTCCCTCCGCGACTCCACCTCAGCTGCAGCGGTAGGGGGCGGACCAACCCTCCCGCAGCAGCCTGACACACATCCGAAGTGGGCTCGCCGAGCCCCACGGGTAGCCACCTCGGGCCGGCCCACCACCTCAGGCCAGCCAGGGGTTCCTCTTTGTTCACCGTGGTAGACCAAGCCACGGCTGCTAAGCCCCGCCGACAAGGCGGGAACCCGTTCGGAGAACTCTAACCTAACCTAACCTTTTTTTTTTTTTTTTTTGAAATCCTCATGGACTACCTCCGCCTGAGGAAAGGCGGAGGGCGTGCCGGACTCTTACCGGCTAAAACACCCCAGTGTCTCCTCGCACGTGCGCGCAGGGCCGCAGGAATCAATTCTTCCGCAGCCCCACTAGTGCTGGCCCAGTCTGTCGGCCTCGTCTCCTACACAGGGTAGTGAGGTGTTCAACTACCCGTGCATCGCCTCAGAGGCGCGCGCCGACACCGCACGCGCCTCCACCTCAGGGACCATCGAAGAGGGGCGGGGATTTCCCAGGTCCCTCGCCCTGGACCCATTCATGGGGGCCGGAAAGGGCGTTGTCCGCCCTTCTCCTGCGCTCAGTGCCCCAAGTTGGGAAGCAACGTTGAAAGCGCCCCTGCACCCATCAATTTGGGCGCCAGCCGCCGGGTGGGGTCCGAATAGCGGCTGTCGAGTACCAATCCCAGATAATTCATGGTGGACTCGACAGCTATCGGGCCCCGCTGACCACGATGTGTGATCCCGGAGGCGGCGCGCGTCGAGGCCATGGAACTCGATGGCCTCCGACTTGTTTGGGCCACCTCCAGGCCCAGGCGCCGGATGCGGTTCACGCGTGACACCGCAGCCGTGGCAATAACGCTGCCTCCTGTGCGAGCTCCCCGGGCAGTGACAAGCGTGTCGTCTGCATAACACGTCAAGTCGGCGCCCGACGGAGGTTCACCTCTCAGCGCAGTCGTAGCCGATGTTCCACAGGAGCGGTCCCAAGACCGTCTGCGGAACACCGCACGACATGACGCGCCGACCAGCGCCGTCACGTCCCCGATACGTAACGCATCTCTTCAAGGTGGCCCCTATTGTGCGGCGGAGGTAGGGAGGCGCGATGGTAATTCAGCGCCTCCAGATACAACTCAGGGTAGGGTGTTGAAGGCGTTGGAGATGTCTAAAGACACCGCCAGCACCACCCACCCGGGATACTGTCTCCTCCGCCAGGGCCCTCACGCGCGTAATAGCGTCTATGGTGGAGCGCCCGCGACGAAAACGAAATGGTTCTCGTCCAGGTCCGGCCCCTCTCTGCACAAGTGGCTGACGAGGCGATCTGCGATGATACGCTCAAAAGTTTGCCCGCCTCGTCAAGCAGCACTATGGGCGGTACGCGGACGGTGAGTCCATGGGGCGCCCCTCCTTCCTGAGCAGGACCAGCCTCCCTCCTTCCACACACTGGGAAGCTGACCCTGCTGGAGACATGCCGTGAAGAGCCCCTCAGCTGGGGCTCTAGCTCCTTCAGAGCCAGGACGAGAGCTCGACCAGGAACTCCGTCAGGTCCGGGCGCTGTGTTCTTAGCCAGGTCGCGACACGGCCGCTCTCGTCTCTGCTTGCGTCACCTCAGGGACATCGGTGCTCTCCTCTTCTGGAGAGTCTGTGGCTGAGAGCGAAGCCATCGCCGGGGAACGTGTCCCACTCGTGCAGGGAAGAGAGCGATACCACCGCCTCTAGCAACTGGGGTTGCATGCCTTGTGTTAGGGCGCCCAGGGACGCAACTTGCCCGTACCCAACGGTAGGCGCCCCCTGGATCCCGATCTAGGACCCCAGCAGCTCCTCCTGGCACGCGACTTTGGTCGCCGATGGCCAACCACAGAGTCTTCTTAGACGCGGTACACCTCATATAGCGCGTCCTCCTCGGCGGAATCCGTCGACGCCGCCTCCGGTATCGGGGTGTACCGGCGACGAGCCGCAACGCACGCTATGCGTTGCGCGATCTCGGCGGTCCACCAGTACACCTGGTGCTTTGCGGACCGTTGGCGGACACGGGGCATGGACGCGTCGCAGATCTGCGTCCTCGCCCGCGAAACCGTGCGCCACCGCTTCGACGTCGACAGGGCCGTCCGTCGTCGACTCCCAGATCAGGACTGGACTAAGGCAGCTTCCTCAGTAGTTCCTGTCGATGCGCTGGCGCCCAGCAGACCGTCGTTAATCAGGGTTGTTGGATGGCGGCCGCTCGCGGACTGGGCAGAGACGTCGAACCGGATATATCGATGGTCGACAGCGTCTCCACCTCTACGGCGACACGCCAGTCGCGGACTCGGCTGGCGACAGAGGGGCTAGCCGGCGAGACGTCCACTATCGACCCGCCCGCTGCCGCTGTATTCCGACCCCGATTCAGGACGACCAGACCAGTCGTCACCGTCCTCTTCTAGCACCTCGCCCCGGTCAGTGACCGAGATCCCACGCCCATGACTTGGCAGGATCTCCGAGCGCAAGGCTGGGACGAGGGTGATGGCGGCCTGACGGCGCCCAACTCGACAAAGGCCTCAAAGTCGGCGAGATTCTTGTTGGGGGAAACGCCCCTACAATAACGATACCGCCCGGGCAACAACAACCAGCCGCGGCCCCGGACGGGTCGATCAGAGTCTCGCCAAACCTAACCTAACTAACCTAACCTTTTTTTTTTTTTTTTTTTTCGGGGAAATCTCATGGACTACCTCCGCCTGGAAAGGCGGAGGGCGTGCCAGACTCTTACCGGCTAAAACCACCCCAGTGTCTCTCCTCGCACGTGCGCGCTCAGGGCCCATGAGATCAAATTCTTCGCAGCCCACACTAGTGCGGCCCGGTCTGTCCGGGCATAAAGTCTCCTGCACGGGGCAGTGGGGCGTTCGTAGCCCGCTGCATCCAGCGGTCTTTGGCTCCGCCGCCAGCAAGTTTCGGCCGCGGAGGTAGGAGAGCGGCGCCTCGCAATCCGACACTCCTCTCCCCGCGGCCCCACCACCACCGCATCAACGGTGCGGCCCGTCTGAGTCGCGGAGGATAGGGCGAGGCGCATCGCCATACCAACTCCTCTTCCTCCGCGACTCCACCTCGGCTGCAGCGGTAAGGGGCGGACCAACCCTCCCGCAGCAGCCTGACACACATCCGAAGTGGGCTCGCCGAGCCCCACGGGTAGCCACCTCGGGCCGGCCCACCACCTCAGGCCAGCCAGGGGTTCCTCTTTGTTCACCGTGGTAGACCAAGCCACGGCTGCTAAGCCCCGCCGACAAGGCGGGAACCCGTTCGGGGGACCTAACCTAACCTAACCTAACCTAACTAACCTTTTTTTTTTTTCGGAAATCCTCATGGACTACCTCCGCCTGGGGAAAGGCGGAGGGCGTGCCAGACTCTTACCGGCTAAAACCACCCAGTGTCTCCTCGCACGTGCGCGCAGGCCGCGAGAATCAAATTCTTCCAGCCCCACCAAGTGCTGGCCCGGTCTGTCAGGCCTCGTCTCCACCCCAGGGTAGTGGTGTTCGACTACCCCGTGCATCGCCTCAGAGCGCGCGCCGACACCCGCTCGCGCCTCCGCCTCAGGTCCATCGACGAGGGGCGGGGACTTCCAGTCCCTCGCCCTGGACCCATTCATGGGGGCCGGAAGAGCGCTTAGTAGCGCCCGCTTTCGCGGCCCCAGCGGCGAATCTGGTCTTTGGCTCCGCCGCCAGCCAAGTTTCGGCCGCGGAGGGTGGGAGGCGGCGCCTCGCAATACCGCCTCCTCCCCGCGGCCCCACCACCACCGCATCAACGGTGCGGCCCCGTCTGAGTCGCGGAGGATGGGGCGGTGGCGCATCGCCATACCAACACTCCTCTTCCTCCGCGACTCCACCTCGGCTGCAGCGGTAAGGGAGCGGACCAACCCCTCAGCAGCCCACCGACACACATCCGAAGTGGGCTAGCCGAGCCCACGGGTGGCCACCTCAGGCCGGCCCCTACACCTCAGGCCAAAGAGGTTCCTCTTTGTTCACCGTGGTGAACCAAGCCACGGCTACTAAGCCCCGCCACGACAAGGCGGGAACCCGTTCGGGGAACCCTAACCCTAACTTCTAACCTAACCTTTTTTTTTTTTCGGAAATCCTCATGGACTACCTCCGCCTGGGGAAGGCGGAGGGCGTGCCAGACTCTTACCGGCTAAAACCACCCAGTGTCTCCTCGCACGTGCGCGCGGGACCGCAGGAATCAAATTCTTCGCAGCCCCACTGGTGCTGGCCCGGTCTGTCAGGCCTCGTCTCCTGCACAGGGTAGTGAGGTGTTCAACTACCCGTGCATCGCCTCAGAGGCGCGCTGACACCCGCACGCGCCTCCGCCTCGGGGCCATCGGATAGGGGGCGGGACTTCCCAATCCCTCGCTCCTGGACCCATTCATGGGGGCCGGAAGAGCATAGTAGCGCCCGCTTTCCCGGCCCCAGCGGTGGATCTGGTTTCTGGCCGCCGCCAGCAAGTTTGGCCGCGGAGGGTAGGAGGCGGCGCCTCCCAATACCGGACTCCTCTCCCCGCGGCCCCACTACCACCGCATCAACGGTGCGGTCCCGTCTGAGTCGCGGAGGATAGGGTGAGTGGCGCATCGCCATACCAACACTCCTCTTCCTCCGCGACTCCACCTCGGCTGCAGCAGTAGGGGAGCGGACCAGCCCCTCCCGCAGCAGCCTCGACACACATCCGAAGTGGGCTCGCCAAGCCCACGGGCAGCCACCTCAGGCCGGCCCTTCACCTCAGGCCAGCCAGGGGTTCCTCTTTGTTCACCGTGGTAGACCAAGCCACGGCTACTAAGCCCGATAACAATGGATATTGACAAAGAGCTGGTTGCTTTAGGCCTCTGCAAGCCGGTCCGAGAGACGGAGGACGAATGGTCGGATGGCGATAGCATAATCAGCGACAACAGCAAAGGTCAATACCACCAGCATATAAACGTGCAGGCATCTCTATGGACCTAGCAACAGAGAGCAAACGAATTTCTGCTTTCTGGAAAGGAAGCCCTGGAGGCAGGAAACATGAAAAAAGAGTGTAAGCGAAGTTCATGACTGTCTCCAGGGCCTTTGAAAACTGTGCTGTCGCTATCTGACTCGCGCTCTCGGCACCGGCTCGCAGCAGAACAAGAAGATCTCGAGCCCAAAATAATTAGTACGCGTCGAACAGGCCCATAATAAAGAGATGGCTGAATTTCGAACTTTATATTATAATAAACTCATAGAAACATATGACGCCATAAAAAATACAGGCAAGATTGCTGAGTCAATACGTACTTGGCTTAGTTACGAAATGGATGAACCCATAAAGGCGATCAGTAAAATCCAGCTAGAAATACATGGCCTTGCAATAAAGACTCAAGCCTTACCAACAACGATAAAAGAAACACCTATTGCCCATGCAGATAAATGTATTGAAAGCTATGCTTCCCTGATAAGAGAAATATCAGAACTGAACCAGAAAATAACCAACCTAAGCCTGGTAGTACAGAAATTAATAAATAAAGAAACAGAATTGGAGACTGAAAAATCTTATTGCGAGAAAAATATCACACATACAGACCCCCGAATAGATCAAATAATTGCGGAGCTCGAGGACACAAAAAAATAATACAAACATATCAAACCTAAATTTACCGAGGAAAGAAAACAAAGAGACAATACTAACAAAAGTAGACCTAGAAAACTCAATGAAATGATGACACGTCTCTTGAACACGGTTCTCAACGAAATTAACGATCTTAAAGACTTTAATACTACCCAAATAGCATTCAAGGAAATACTGGACTAGGAACTGAATTAGCAATAACAGAAATTAAGGATAAAATTAACGAACTCAAAATATCACTCACAATAACACTTCCATAGACGAGATTAATCGCATAAAGCAAAACAGATCTGCTAAAGTATCTAACAATAAAAACATATGCAGAAACGCTAGTACCCCGCTATGCAATGATCATCGAGTCCATAGACCCCGCTCAACATGTGATGATATTTTAAAACAGGTTAGAAAAGATGTGGACCCTGTAGATCTGGGAGTACGTGTTAATAAAATTTCTAAACTAAAAAATCAAAAAGTTATAATAAGCTGCGACTCCCAGCAGGACAGACATCTTCTTAAAACTGCAATTCGTGATACCTGTGATAAGCTAACAGTATCAACACCTGTAATTAAAAACCCACAGCTGCGTCTCGTGGGCGTCACAAATGACTTAAACGATACTAAACTTGTTAAGGCCATCACAAGTCAGAACGGCTATTTATTGCAAGAGCTAACAGAGGAACAAAAAAGTATAAAAATCTTACGCAGAATCAAAGGAAGGGTTAGAGAGGTCAATAATGTAATACTCGAAGCTTCACCGCAAATGTGGTCAAAATTGACAAATCAAAAACTGCGAATTGGCTATCAAGTCATTCCATGCATCGACCAATCACCACTCACACAGTGTTATAAATGTCTTGGCTTCAGTCACAAAGCAAAGACTGTAATAACAAACAACGTTGTGGATACTGTGCTGAGGAGCATGATACAAGAGATTGTCCAAATCGCAATAATGCTCCCAAGTGCTGTAACTGCAATAGCGCTAAAAGGGATAATTTCGTACATCCAGCATACAGCCCAGAATGCCAAGAATGGCAAAAATGGGACAAAATTGCTAGATCATCAGTCTCCTACTGTTAAGAAATAGTCAACGAAACCACAAATATAGGACTCCAAAAGACTTCTAGTACAATGAAGCACATAAAATTCATGCAGATTAACCTGGATCGTGGGCGGGCGGCGACACTTGAGTGCCTACGTGCAGCCACGATGCAGGAATACTCTGTGATTTTAATGCAAGAACCATATGTTGGTGCCAAAGCTCATTTAACAGCGGGTTCTCAGTATCGCATCATACAAAAAGTTACCAACGACAGAGCTAAACCTGTTAGGTCGGCAATTGTTATCAGCGATCCCACAATTCAATTCACTATCAATCCTACTCTCCTCTCTGAGGACATAGTTGGTGTAGAACTAGAACTTGGCTACTTAAAAATAGGCGTAATTAGTATGTACCTACATGAGGAAGGAGACCTCGATGAAGAGCTACAAGTGATAAGAAGATACAAGAAAATTATGGCAACAAATGACATCATAATAGGAGGATGCCAACGCAAAAGAGCATCTGGTGGGGATGCAAAGCAGACGACAGCAGAGGAAAACTCATTATGGAAACATTCGCGGAACTGAATCTAGACATCCTAATGTAGGCACCACGCCTACTTTTTCCGCTTATAGAATCAATAAATTATGCACTAGTATAATTGATATCACCGCTTGCTCGTCATCATTACTCCATCGCGTAAAAGACTGGTATGTAGATGAATCGCTTTTACATTTCAAGCCACAAATCAATCTCATTCAATCTCAATTAGTGCTTTCTAATACCGCAGTCAACATTCATAGTACAAGAATCTATAATACCAAAAATTTACTGATAGTATAACGATCCTTGGACATCACGTCCTCGCAGAAGGACACCGCGTCCCACGACTCTGCGCTACCGACCATCTTCCGCACTAAGGCCGGCGGCGACAGATCGCTTCCTACTTCATTTGTGAGGACACGGCGCTGCTCCTCCCAAGCTGCACACTCGCCGAGCGTGTGTTGCGCCGTGTCCTCCCGCAATAGACGCAGTGGTGGCACCGAGCGTCCGGCTCCTGTCTATGCGGCACAGGTACTTGCCGAAGCAGCCGTGCCCCGACAGCACCTGCGTCAGCCTAAACGACAGGAGCCGTGCCTTCTCCCGAGCCAGTCGTCGAGTACTGGACGGATCGCCTCGACGGTAGCGAGGCCGGCGGTAGGGCGCGAAGCCTTTGCCGCCATTCCGCCACCAAGACCTGACGGAGCTCCTCTCGGCGCAGCGCGATCTGTCGCTGCACCGGCCTCGAGCCCCGTGCCCGCTCTTCCTCGCGCCATCGATATAATGACGCGGTACTTTCGCCTCTGGGTCCCAGGGCGGGGATCCGGCCAGGACGCAAGCCGCCTCGTGGAAATCGTGCGATACCCGCGGACGACTCTGACAGCCATCGCCCTTTGCGGTTTACGCAGAATGGCGAGAGTGCTGGCCGTCATGTCCATCGCCCACACAGGGCCCCATACAGGGCCATGGACGGCGATTCCGCAACCGCCTACAGGCGGCGCTCAGGCCCCAAGTTGGGAAGCAACGTTGAAAGCGCGCCCGCTGCCCATCAGCTTAGGCGCCAGCCGCTGGAAGTGGGGTCCGAATTCCCATCGGCTGTCGAGCACCAATCCCAGATACTTCATGGTGGACTCGACAGCTATCCGGGCCCCGCTGAAACCTAACCTAACCTAACCTAACGTAACCTAACTGAGATATTCTGAATTTTGTGAAATTGGTTGGACGTGGTCCTAGTACTGGAGGTCCTACGTTGTCAAATAGCTAATATACTGAAGCAGACAAAAAATTGTAAGTAATAGACTTTTTTCAAAATTTTCTGACTTGTCAATCAAAAGTTATTGCGTTTTTACTATTTTTTATTTTATTTAAAATTAATCACATAAAATATATAATTTGATGTTATTAATCAATAGAGCGCACGAGACCGATCTAGCGATACCAAGGTTGGGGGTCTATCTCTTTCCGCCTCTGAGATATACAAAATTTTAATTTCGGACGCCATCTTGGAAAAACGTTAAAAACTTTGATCGAAGATATCTCAACAACCGATGCTCGTAGAAGGTTGCAGTTTCGTGTACGTTTTGTATAAACAGAGGATCACTTTAAAGTGAAAAATGAGACATCTTTGCTAGCACACTATTTATAGGCATTACTGGATGGCCGACAGCGCGCTGAGATGAAGCCCAAACTCGGGTATTTTAGGAGCACTGGAGGGCATTAAAACAAAATCTAGATTAGGTCAGCCATCTTGTTCCGCCATATTGTCGAATTTCAATATATCATATCTTTGGAACGGAGGCTTCTATCAAGTTGCGGTTTTCGGTAAAGTAATTGAAAAAATCAGCTCTATCGATTCAGTACTTTATTAACTCTATAGAGTTTTTGAACTTAACTCGAACGGTGACTCCAAGCACACAGCGGTTTTCGACATAGTAGCTAGTGAGCTTTGCCTTACATACCTATTTTATAATAAATTTGCTGACTCTACATAGAGCTTTGAAAAATCGATATAACAAAAAAAAAAGAAAAGATAATGTCGGTTAAATCTAGCAAATCGTGTGTGGAATTAGCAAAAGACAAAACCACGACTTGGTCGGTTAGAGAGTCAGTCCATCATCAGCCCCAACATTACGAAAAAAGTCCTCATACACAACGCAGCCTCCTCCCAAAAGTCGCACAAGACACAGAGAATATTGATAGGGAATGGCTGAGAAAGGTAAGCCATTCACGGGTCAGGCTCAAGTAATCTTACAACGGAGAATCGACCGAGCAAATTATCATGGCAACAATGAAAACACAAGAACCGCAAACTGCCACTGACGATAACACTTCTTTGGACATTGAAGCTGGGCTTGGTCTTCTAGGATTATGCAAACCAGTGCACCGCACGGATGATGAGTGGTCGGACGTCAAAAGCATCGTAAGTGGAGGTAGTAGGAGGTCTAGCATCTTGCCTGCTTACAAAAGAGCTGGAATTTCTATGGACTTCTTGCTCGCTGGAAAGAGGCCCTAGAAAAGCAGGAAATATGAAGCGCGAGTGCAAGCAAAAGTACATGATTGCTTACAAGGCCTCTATGAAACAGTGCTGTCATTCTCTGACTCACGCTCTCGTCATCGACTGGCATTAGAACAGGAACGCAGTCGAGCAGCGAAAGAGTTGGTGAGAGTCGAAAAGCATACAAAACAACTAACAGAGCTACAATCCACTTACACTCAAAGACTTAAAGTTATCCAAGATGTCATGCACGAAACGCAAAAATCGACAGAGGCAATAAGAGGATGGTTAAATTACGAAATGGATGACCCTATCAAAGCGATATACAAAATAAAACAAGTAATATACGAAATATCAACAAAACAAGCAAAGAACCATCTATTGGCATCGCTGATGAACACCTAAAGCAAGGGCAAACACACAATAGGGAAGAATTGGCGTCAATAGCGAATCAAGTGACTGGCATAATGGAAAAGATTAAAGCACTCGATTCTGACATCAAAATCTTTAATAATAACGCAGCGGATAAAAAGTGTGGAACACATTGCACTGGCTCTGAACTCATGAAAGATCCTCGCATTGATGACATTGCCTACGACATATCCAATGTCAAAGATACAATCCAGGATATGCAAACACTAGCCCTGAATCTGACATCCCCACAGTCAATATCTATAGATAGTATATCAACAGCCATAGAACCAGTGCTATTTAGAATAGACAAAATCACTGAGGAGATAAAGGAACTAAGAGACTACAGGTGAGCCAATGCGTTTCAGAACAACTCAGGTTTGGGCACAGAGCTGGCAATTGCAGAAATCAGAGACAAGCTAAATCGTCTGGAGACATGCAACTGCAGCAGCAAACAAACAAAACAACAGAAAGTTCTGCAAAGTCGTAATAAAAGAACAACAAACCGCTCGCTTAATAAAATCTTATGCAGAACACTTACTTCACCAAAGTTTGCTCTTGTTGTTGAATCATCGGATCCCAGACATACGAGCGAAGATGTTGTCAACACAATAAAGAACAACGTGGTACAACTTGGAGTGGTGTTAACAATATAAGAAGGGTAAAATCAGAAGGTGCTACTATCATGTGACAACGACGAGGACCGAGAAAAGCTTCAAAATGCAATTAGAAACTCGGACAAGAAGCTAATGGTCTCAAAGTCAACAGCCAAAACCCACTGCTTAAATTAATAGAGTAGCTAATGATCTTAATAACACAAAAATAGAAGAGGCATTAGTTAACAAAATATTAAGCTCCTAAAACATATTGAAATGGAAAAATAAGGACTAAGGTCTTGAGACGAATTAAGGGGAACGGCGGCAATTAACAATATAATATAAGTAAGCCCTGAGGTCTGGAAGGCACTGAAAGACCAAAGAGTGCATGTGGGATACCAAATAGTACCCGCCTGGACCAATCTCCCGTTGTGCAATGCTATCGATGTATGGGCTTTGGGCAGAGAATGCAGGGCAGATAAATCAACTTGCGGATATTGTGCAGAGGACCACGACAGCAGAGAATGTCCACGCAGCAATGGAGCACTAACACGCAAACTGCACTAGGAACAAAATTGATGGTGAT
Source organism: Parnassius orleans (assembly GCA_029286625.1). Taxonomy (NCBI): domain Eukaryota; kingdom Metazoa; phylum Arthropoda; class Insecta; order Lepidoptera; family Papilionidae; genus Parnassius; species Parnassius orleans. Next base: position 50,436 of record JAGSMP010000916.1, read on the forward strand.
CTCAGCCGCAGCATACAGCAATGAATGTTCAGTGTGGCAGAAATGGGATCACATAGCCAGGTCCTCTGTAGCATATTGCTAAGGTAGATCAGGGTAATAACGTCGAGCAATCGCAGTCAAATAGATACTCCTCTGGCAATTATGCAAATTTAACCTCAGCAGATACAGACTATAAAATTAGTACAGGTAAATCTTGGCGAGGAATGGCAGCATTTAAAGAATGTCTTCATATGGCAATAAGCCAACGCGTAGCTTTACTTCTATTGCAAGAACCATATGTGGGTGCAAAAGCACATGTAACCTGTAATCGTCGCGTAATTCAAAAGACTACTAGTAACAGAGATAAACCGGTTAAATCGGCAGTCATCGTTGTTGATCCCACTTACTTAATCATAGAAAATCCAGAGCAGTTTATAGTTAAAATAGGAAAACTTGAAGTAGGCATTATAAATGTATATTTATGGAAAGACGGTAACATAGAAGAAGATATTAGGAAGATAACAAGAATTGTACAAGATATGGGCACGGAAATCGTCATCCTAACAGGCGACTTTAATGCAAGCGGATAGCATAGCGGAGGACAAGAGGGGCTACTTTTATCGGAAATTATAGCTGAACTGGATATGAATGTTTTAAATCAGGGCTGTGACTCCACCTTTTAACAATACCGAGGAGGAAAGTTACATAGCAGCATAGTAAACGTGACCTGCTGTACGTCGGCTATCCTACATAAGATAGAAAGATGGAGGTTGACCCTGATTTTGTAACACTATCTGATCACCGAGCCATACAATTTCAAATGAGGGTCAAAACGGATAAAAGAGTGTCACGCTCAGAAATTCTACTCGCTTATTTAATACAGCCAAGGCAAACTGGTCTCTCTTCAGAAACGACCTAAAGAAAATTTAGAAAAGGAGAATGTAACAGAGGATAAAATAAAAACCATAGAAACACCAGAGGAATTGGATGATATCGTGGACTTATATCTCAAACAAGTAAAATTAGCCTGTCACAAATCTATACCTACTATAAGAATGTATATAAAACCTGTACACCTTGGTGGAACACGCAGCTAGAAGGAGAACGACGCAAAGTTATACGACACAGAAGAAGAATAAAATTTGCCAATGAAGGACAAAACCATACGTTATACAGGTTTTGTAGAAGCAAAAAAAATATGTTAATAATATAATGTCAGCAATTACGAGCTGGAAAGAACTATGCACTAAACAAGAAAAAGAAACTGTATAAAAGCATATACAGAATAATAAAAAGATGTAGTGCAACCAACGAAGACAAACTGCTGAAATCTGGCAATGAAATTCTTAACGCTAATGACTCAGCAATGTTATTGGCAAAATCCTTCTACAGATGATGATAAAAACAAAGATACTGAAGAACAAACCACAATAAGAGATGAAGCAGATAAAATTATTAACGAACTAAGAAAAACACGACCATTGCTCATCGTAGATTTACAGAGATAGAAATAGAGGCAGTTCTAGATAAAATGGACCCCAAAGGCGCCTGGCGAAGATGGCATCACGTCAGATATTTGTTATCAGTCGTATAAGACCATGCCTTCAACACTAATGGCTAACAACAACAAGAGTCTTGAAATAGGCTATTTCGCTAAGATCTGGAAAAAGCCATAATAATTAATTCCAAAACCGAACAGAGAGGACTACACAGTTCTAAAGCTTACCGTCCTATTGGCTTACTTCCTATATTTGGAAAAATATTAGAAAACTTTTGTAACCAAGCTTCTTTGGCAATTGGGAAAGAAGGTAAACTTAGCATCGACAATAAGTTCATGCCGCAACATGTAGCAGAAGACGCCTTGTACGACGCTATGTCCTATATAAAACAGGGGATCAGGAAAAAACATCGTTGTGGTGGTATCCCTCGATATAGAAGGGGCTTTTGACAATGCATGGTGGCCCCAAATAATAAAAGAAATGCATAGAAAACAAGTGAGTCAAGATATTCTGAGACTGATTACCAGCTACCTATCTTCGAGAATATTATGTTAAAATATGCAGGTGCAGTAGTTACTAAACCTACCACCAAGGGTGTATTCAGGGATCTACTTGCGGGCCTATATTTTGGAACATTCTCCTGGATCTCCTCCTCGAGTACATCACATCTTAAGGTACGTTCAGGCGTTTGCCGGCGATATACTGATATCGCAAAGGCCACTCAGCCAAATCGATTGAAGAAGAACTGAATCCAGCCTTGGACTACATAGTGGCATGGGGAAAACTCATAAGTTGAAATTTGCACCACAGAAAACACAAGCAGTAATAATTACTAAAAACTATCTCCCGAACTGCCGCAAATAAAAGTGGAGAATGTTAATGTCCAACCATCAGCAGTGTAAAGGTACTTGGGTCACAATTGATAAAAATCTAAACTTTATAGAACACATTGAGGAAGCACTAAGAAAAGCAATCAATTTATATAAAAAGTTGCTAGAACAGCAAAACACACTGGGGATTAAACTCCGAAATAATAAAGACAATTTATGTAACAGTAGTGGAACCAACGATCCTTTACGCAGCAAGTGTCTGGGCCGCAATGGTAAAGAAAGTGTATGTGAAGAAGAAACTAGATCGTATCACAAGAATGTTCGCTATCTCGATTTGCAAAGGACATAGAACAGTCTCCTTTACTTCCAGCGTTTTACTAGCGGGCATATTTCCTCTGGATCTCAGAGCAATAGAGCATCTTAAGCTCTATGAAATAAAACGAGGAAAGTCTAACCAACTTCCAGGAAGAATCGGTGAAAAACAGTGAACCCATTTCACCTACCACATCCAGCTAATAGACATCGTATTACCTTTGAAATAATTGCCTCAGAAGAAGAAGAAAAACTAACTGATTCCCAACAACCAAAATTGTACACACAGCGGAAGTAAAATTCAAGGTAAAGTCGGAGGAGCTGTAACAGTATGGAAGAACAACCAGGAAGTACGAAATCGACATTTAGGTTGGAAAATTACTGCAGTGTCTACTAAGTTGAGCTCACGGCAATCTTAAGAGCACTGGATCTGATGCACAAACACAAAGACCTAAGGAAAGGCATCATCTTAAGTGATTCACGCTCTGCCTAGAATACCTGAGTGATACATCCTCTCTGCATCCATTAGCTGTAGAAATACGGGATCGAATAATGTCACTATTAGATAAAGGAGGTGAGGTTAAGCTTTGGATCAAAGCACACATTGGCATAGCCGGTAATGAAAGAGCCGATGAACTGGCAAAAATGCTGCTTTCGAACAAGCAAACTCCAGCTTACGATAAATTACCCCTGTCCTTCGCGAAGCTTGACTGCAGAATCTACTTGCATAAGTGGCAGTTACGATACAGTGAAGCAACTACAGGAGCTGTAACAAAGAAATTCCTACCGGACATAAAAGAAGCATATAAAACACTAAGCGTATAAAAATAGACAATTTAAAAGTACAACTACTGACAGGTCATGGAGGTTTTAGGCTTATTTATATAAATATAAGCTGGCGCAGTCTCCATCTTGTGTTTGCAGTAACGATGAAGAAGAAAATATCACACATTTATTAGTAGATTGTCCTAGATTCGCCATACAAAGACTTGACTGTGAACAAAAGATGGGGATGACGCTTACAATAATTATAATTTAAGGCATGCAATCAACAACGACGACTGTCGGACCCATTTCTTAAGTTCTCAAAGCAGTAGTACGCACTGCGGAGAAATAAGGCTAATGGATCCAAACTAGTTTAAGTTAGAATATAAGATGTTAAGCCTTATATAGTTGAAAGAACAAAATGTATCATAAAGATAATATAATGTATTATATAAATTAAAGAATTATTAATAAATTTGCCGATACCACAAAAAAAAAGAATAAAGAAAAAGGAACAAAAATATATACAAAATATAATTATAAAACAAAAAGGAAAAACAATTAATAAAAAAAAAAAAAGAAAAAAAAGCAAAACTAATAACAAGATAACGGATGGCGCACTATGTAAAATTAATTTAAGTACATTACTTTATTTTAACTTTAGATGTAAAACTTGTTTAGATTATACACAGGGTATTTTGAAACGCTCCGAAAACGAAGACAGACGACAGTACTAACTATATCTTAGATGATGGGTGAAATATAAAATCGATCCTGATGAAAAAAAATCATCATTTCACAACGTTTTATTAGCTTTATTCACGCTCCATCGTGTTAGTATAAATCATCGTGTTAAATAAAACGTTAATTTCATTAAAATAAAACATGAAAATACTTAAACATAAAACCAGCAGTGGAATTACTGAATTACAATCAGCTGACTAAGGGGTCAATGTACGCGCGAACGCCGAATTCGCGCGGCCCGTAACTGTGATGGTACCACAATACCTAATAATTTACAACACTTGTCTAAATACCTAACTTATTTACTTAACCTACTATTTTGCCACTGTGCTAGTCTCCACGTAGCCACTTTAATTCAAATTCACAGGTTAAATAAACCAAATAACTGGTTCGATTCCCGCTAATGAAAAATTACTTAAATGAAATGTTAACAAGGTTAGAGTTATGCGTTTTTATTCATCGTGTAGGTATGTTTATTATTCTGATGTATTCAGTTATGTACCTATTCAGATCAGTTCAGTACCAAGTTATTTAAAAAAAAAATAGGTATGAAACAGCTTACCGCTCTAAATCCTCCGTGGTCTTATGAGATGCGGCTCAAATTGTGCTCCATTCATTTCGAGGCAGATGTGGGCTCGGTGTTGCGTCTCCTCATGCAGGCGGGGCATCATCGTGTGGTCTTCGACACAGTCCGCACGTAGTTTGTCGAAAACATCCACGATCCTTTGGCGCATTTCGTCAGCACTATCACACTCACGATTAAAAACCCTTTCTTTCCATACCAGAAAGAAGTCTAACGGGGTCAGATCTGGTGAGCGGGTGGCCAAGCGTGTGGTCCTAGTCTGCCAATCCAGCGATCATCAAATAATTCGGTAAGGCGCTCACGGACGAACCTCACGACATGTGGAGGTGCACCATTATGCTGGAACCATGTGCGTCGATATTCATCCAACTAATCCATCTAAAATGTCAACCAACTGTTCATTTATAAAGTTTAGGTATCCCTGTCCGTTAAGTCGCTGTGGCAGAAACACTGGTCCCAGTATGCGATCCTTAAATAAACCTGCCCATACGTTAACCGACCATCGGGTTTGGTGCCCGGTTTGTCGAACAGCGCACGGGTTAACCTCTGAATACACGTGTGTATTTCTTCAGTTCCACAGGCCGTTTCTGGTAAATGTCGACTCGTCCGTCAGATAACGTGCTCAATGGAACCAGGCACACGTTGTTGTTGGTCTAATAACCAACGGCAGAAAACTCGTCGGCGGTCGTGATCGCCGGGAACTAAAGCTTGCACTTTGTGCACTGTATGGTCGCATTCGGTTACGCTTTACCACTTTGTGAACTGAACAGTATGACACGCTTGTTCCATCCGACGTCTTAACAATTTAGCGATACTTCGTGTACCTGGGTTCGGATACCGGCGAACGACATCTAAAATGCGCTCCTCGGGTGAACAGTCATTTGACTTCCACCTCCTGCCGCTACTGGAGCAATCGGCCGATTTTCCAACACTCGCTGAAATGCTGCTGTTATCAGACGAGAGTCAGCTGGGTGTCGAGCGATCGGAATTTCTCTCGGTAAATTCGTAATGCACGCGAAGCATTCCGCAAGCTTCTCAAGGCACATTAACATGTTGCCGTATTCACGAGCACTATAAACGTACGCGTTAGGCATTATTAAAACAAAAAGAAACACAAAACGTAACAACAAGAATAACACGTAATAAAGTAGGTAATACCAAGTAATAACAATAAAATTTAATAAAAAAACAATTGAACTGTCGCTCATGCGTGTCCAAAGTCAACACGGAACTGTCTCAAAAACTAAAATCAATAATTAATCCCACCAAAACTGAAGCCTACACTTTGAACATTCCACAGACCGTCAAATGTTATGACATTGCCAACTTTATTTTATAAGTTTGGTTTCTATATATCCCTACGACTAGTCTTTCATATGGAATTTAGAAGTTATAGTTGTAATTTTTAATACAATTAGACAATCAATTGTACCCTGACGAAACAAGCAGTTCGTTACTACAAAATGATATTGAAATTAATAAACGTACTTACTTGGGTTTGGTTATCTTTGATTTTGTACAAGAAAATAAAATAAATTGGTATTGAATAATTTAATAGTTAAAATCAATTGCAATTATGATCGACATTTAATTAATCTAAAAATAATTATTTTACTTTACTTTTATTGACTTTCCGTTTTTAATCCATCCAATACTTTGATTTGAAAAGAGGTACGTCAAAACTATTAAAAATTACTTGCAAGTTTTATTGTAATTGCCGCCTCTAATTCTTATGTCGCTTGCAAACAAATCTTAGTAGGTAAATTTGAAATTCCCATATGTTGGCTTGACGCGGGTGACACACAGTCGGCCGGGCGGCGGCAGCGCGGGTAAACGAAGGGCGCGACGGGGAATGCTCGCCAGTATTACTGTGCGCGCACGCTATTGGTTCCTCATTCTTCGCGCTTTGAAAAAGCGATGTTTCCCAATGTACAGTCGCACGCTTTCTTTGCACGACGCGCGACGATGGTTTTAAAGGAAGGAAGAAAAATATTTATATCTATTGTTTTATGACTGAACTAGTGAACGAAAAGGTAAATAGAAGGTGAATGGGGAAAATTTGCAGTAAAGTTAAATGTATTGAGGAAGAATACCGAAAAAATTACCATGTGGTCAACCTGATGAGGAAACATTTATCATTCGCATTGATGATGATGATTCTGATGAGTGATGATGAAGTAGCATCCAGTAACACCAATACTCCATCGACATTTGGCTTCCATGTTCCATGTTCTAACGGTATAATGGACAGCGTGTCACCCTTAGCTTAAGTTTTCTTGTAACAAACTACTTTATTTTACGATAGAAATAAAAAATAATGCTCAAGCAAACATTATCCATTTTGAATTTCAACCTCTTCCAAAGTTCTAAGTAGCTAGTAAAGTACCTATTATGATTCTACAATAGAACCTTTTAAGAATAAAATTAATTAAAAAAAAAAACAGTAATAAAGTATATAGTATAAAGTACACACATTTGTAAAAAAAGATGCTGCATGCAAAGCAGCAGTAGTATTATTTAAAAAAAAAAACCTAACTTAACCTAACCTAACCTAACCTAACCTTTTTTTTTTTGAGGGGGTAATCCTCATGGACTACCTCCGCCTGGGGAAAGGCGGAGGGGCGTGCCGGACTCTTACCGGCTAAAACCACAGTGTCTCCTCGCACGTGCGCCGATGCCGCGAATCAAATTCTTCCGCAGCCCCACACTAGTGCTGGCCGGTCTGTCGGGCCTCATCTCCCACGGGGTAGTGAGGTGTTCGACTATCCCGTGCATCGCCTCAGAGGCGCGCGCCGACCCTCGCGCCTCCGCCTCAGGTCCATCGAAGAGGGGGGGACTCCCAAGTCCCTCGCCCTGGACCCATCATGGGGAGCCGGAAGAGCGCTTAGTAGCGCCCGCTTTCGCAGCCCAGCGGTGAATCTGGTCTTTGGCTCCGCCGCCGCCAAGTTTCGGCCGCGGAGGTAGGAGCGGCGCCTCGCAATACCGACACTCCTCTCCCCGCAGCCACAGTACCGCATCGGTGCGGCCCGGTCTGAGTCGCGGAGGATAGGGCGAGTGGCGCATCGCCATCTGCACTCCTCTTCCTCGCGACTCCACGTCGGCTGCAGCGGTAAGGGGTGGACCAACCCTCTCGCAGCAGCCACCGAAACACATCCGAGTGGGCTCGCCGAGCCCACACGGGTGGCCCTCAGGCCGGCCCTACACCTCAGGCCAGCCAAGGGTTCCTCTTTGTTCACCGCGGGTGACCAAGCCCGGCTACTAAGCCCCCGCCACGACAAGGCGGAAACCCGTTCGGGGGAACCTAACCTAACCAACTAACCTTTTTTTTTTGCGGAAATCCTCATGGACTACCTCCGCCTGGAAAAGGCAGGCGGACTCTTACCGGCTAAAACCACCGATGTATCCTCGCACGTGCGCGGGGGCCGCGGAATCAAATTCTTCCGCAGCCCCACACTGGTCTGGGTCTGTCGGGCCTCGTCTCCCACCAGGGTAGTGGGTGTTCGACTACCCCGTGCATCGCCTCAGAGGCGCGCGCCGACACCCGCACGCGCCTCCGCCTCAGAGCCATCGAAGAGGCGGGATTTCCCCAGGTCCCTCGCCCTGGACCCATTCATAGGGGCCGGAAAGGGCGTTGTCCGCCCTTCTCCTGCGCTCAGTGCGCCTTCTGCGGCCGGGAAAGTCGAGATCTCCCTTTCCCGTTCCGGTTTCCTTCTGCGACATCACGTCCTTGCAGAAGGACACCACCGCGTCGACTCTGCGCTACCGACCATCTTCCGCTAAGGACGGCGGCGACAGATCGCTTCCTACTTCATTTGTGAGGACACGGCGCTGCTCCTCCCAGCTGCACACTCGGCGAGCGTGTGTTGCGCCGTGTCCTCCCGCAATTGACGCAGTGGTGGCACCGATCCGGCTCCCTGTCTATGCGGCACAGGTACGCCGAAGCAGCCGTGCCCCGACAGCACGCGTCACCCAAACAGAGTCGTGCCTTCTCCCGAGCCAGTCGTCAGTACTGGCCGGATCGCCTCGACAGTAGCGAGGCCGGCGGTAGTGCAGAAGCCTTTGCCGCCATTCCGCCACAAACCTAACCTAACCTCTTCTAACCTTTTTTTTTTTTGCGGAAATCCTCATGGACTACCTCCGCCTGGGAAAAGCGGATGGGCGTGCCGGACTCTTACCGGCTAAAACCACAGTGTCTCCTCGCACGTGCGCGCAGGGCCGCGAGGAATCAAATTCTTCCGCAGCCCCACACTGAGTGCTGGCCCGGTCTGTCGGGCCTCGTCTCCTACACAGGGTAGTGAGGTGTTCAACTACCTTGCATCGCCTCAGAGGCGCGCGCCGACACCCGCACGCGCCTCCACCTCAGGGCCATCGAAGAGGGGCGAGGATTTCCCAGGTCCTTGCCCTGGACCCATTCATGGAGCCGGAAGAGGCGCAGTAGCGCCCGCTTTCGCGGCCCCAGCGGCGGATCTGGTCTCTGGCTCCGCCGCCAGCCATGTTTCGGCCGCGGAGGTAGGCGGCGCCTCGCAATACCGACCTCCTCTCCAACCGCGGCCCCACCACCAACGCATCAACGGTGCGGCCCGTCTGAGTCGCGGAGGATGGGGCGGTGGCGCATCGTCGCCAACACTCTTCTTCCTCCGCGACTCCACCTCGGCTGGGCGGTAAAGTGGACCAACTACGCAGCAGCCACCGAAACACATACGAGTGGGCTCGCGGAGCCACGCAGTAACCACCTCAGGCCGGCCCTCACCTCAGGCCAGCCAAGGGTTCCTCTTTGTTCACCGCAGGTGACCAAACCACTGCTAAGCCCCCCCGCCACGACAAGGCGGGAACCCGTTCGAGAGACCTAACCTTTTTTTTTTTTTCGAAATCCTCATGGACTACCTCCGCCTGGGAAAGGCGGATGGGCGTGCCGGACTCTTACCGCTAAAACCATCCAGTGTCTCTCGCACGTGCGCGCGAGGCCGCAGGAATCAAATTCTTCCGCAGCCCCACACTGGTGCTGGCCCGGTCTGCCGGGCCTCGTCTCCCTGGGGTGGTGAGTGTTCAACTACCCGTGCATCGCCTCAGAGGCGCGCGCCGACACCCGCACGCGCCTCCGCCTCAGGAGCCATCGAGAGGGGCGGGTTTCCCCAGGTCCCTCGCCCTGGACCCATTCATGGGGCCCGGAAGGCGCTTAGTGGCGCCGCTTTCGCAGCCCAGCGGTGAATCTGGTCTTTGGCTCCGCCGCCAGCAAGTTTCGGCCGCGGAGGTAGGAAACGGCGCCTCGCAACCGACACTCCTCTCCCCGACCCCACCAGCACCGCATCAACGGTGCGGCAGTCTGATTCGCGGAGGATGGGCAGGTGGCGCATCGCCATACCAACACTCCTCTTCCTCCGCGACTCACCTCGGCTGCAGCGGTAAGGGTGGACCAACCCCTCGCAGCAGCCCATCGAAACACATCCGGTGGGCTCGCCGAGCCACACGGAGTGGCTACCTCAGGCCGGCCCACCTCAGGCCAGCCAAGGGTTCCTCTTTGTTCACCGCGGTGACCAAGCCATGCCGCCCCCCGCCACGACAAGGCGGAAACCCGTTCGGGGAACCTAACCTAACCTTCCTATTTTTTTTTTTTGCGGGAAATCCTCATGGACTACCTCCGCCTGGGAAAGGCGGAGGCGTGCCGGACTCTTACCGGCTAAAACCACCCCGATGTATCCTCGCACGTGCGCAGGGCCGCGGAATCAAATTCTTCCGCAGCCACACTGGTGCTGGCCGGTCTGTCCGGGCCTCGTCTCCACGGGGTAGTGGGGTGTTCGACTACCCGTGCATCGCCTCAGAAGGCGCGCCGACACCCGCACGCGCCTCCGCCTCAGGGCCATCGAAGAGGGGCGATTTCCCAGGTCCCTCGCCCCAGGACCATTCATGGGGGCCGAAAAGGGCGTTGTCCGCCCTTCTCCTGCGCTCAGTGCGCCTTCTGCGGCCGGGGAAGGTCGAGATCTCCCTTTCCCGTTCACCGGTTTCCTTCTGCGACATCACGTCCTTGCAGAAGGACACCACATCCCACGACTCTGCGCTACCGACCATCTTCCACTAAGGACGGCAGTGACAGATCGCTTCCTACTTCATTTGTGAGGGGACGGCGCTGCTCCTCCCAAGCTGCACACTCGGCGAGCGTGTGTTGCGCCGTGTCCTCCCGCAATGACGCAGTGATGGCACCAGGCGTCCGGCTCCCTGTCTATGCGGCACAGGTGCGCGAAACAGCCGTGCCCCGACAGCACTTGCGTCACCCTAAACGACAGGGTCGTGCCTTCTCCCGAGCCAGTCGTCAGTACTGGCCGGATCGCCTCGACGGTAGCGAGGCCGGCGGTAGGGTGCAGAAGCCTTTGCCGCCATTCCGCCTAAACCTAACCTAACCTAACCTAACATTTTTTTTTTTTGCGGAAATCCTCATGGACTACCTCCGCCTGGGAAAAACGGATGGGCGTGCCGGACTCTTACCGGCTAAAACCACCCAGTGTCTCCTTGCACGCGCGCAGGGCCGCGGAGATCCAAATTCTTCCGCAGCCCCACACTAGTGCTGGCCCGGTCTGTCCAGGCTCGTCTCCTACACAGGGTAGTGAGGTGTTCAACTACCCTTGCATCGCCTCAGAGGCGCGCGCCGACACCGCCGCGCCTCCACCTCAGGAGCCATCGAAGGGGCGGGGATTTCCCAGGTCCCTTGCCCTGGACCCATTCATGGGAGCCGGAAGGCGCTTAGTAGCGCCCGCTGCGGCCCCAGCGCGGATCTGGTCTCTGGCTCCGCCGCCAGCCATGTTCGGCCGCGGAGGTGGGGAGGCGCCTCGCAATACCGACACTCTCTCAACCGCGGCCCCACCACCAACGCATCAACGGTGCGGCCCCGTCTGAGTCGCGGAGGATAGGGCAGTGGCGCATCGTCATACCCGCACTCTTCTTCCTCACGACTCCTCGGCTGGAGCGGTAAGGGGACCAGCCCTACCGCAGCAGCCCACCGAAACACATCCGGTGGGCTCGCCAGGATACACAGGTAGCCACCTCAGGCCGGCCCCACCTCAGGCCAGCCAGGGGTTCCTCTTTGTTCACCGCGGGTGACCAAACCACTGCTACTAAGCCCCCGCCACGACAAGGCGGAACCCGTTCGGGGAACCTAACCTTTTTTTTTCAAAATCCTCATGGACTACCTCCGCCTGGAAAGGATGGGCGTGCCGGACTCTTACCGGCTAAAACCACCCGGTGTCTCCTCGCACGTGCGCGCAGGGCCCGCGGGAATCAAATTCCGCAGCCCCACACTAGTGCTGGCCCTGTCGGGCCTCGTCTCCACCACGGGGTAGTGAGGTGTTCAACTACCCCGTGCATCGCCTCAGAGGCGCGCGCGACACCGCACGCGCCTCCGCCTCAGAGCCATCGAAGGGGCGGGGATTTCCCCAGGTCCTCGCCCTGGACAATCATAGGGGCCGGAAAGGGCGTTGTCCGCCCTTCTCCTGCGCTCGGTGCGCCTTCTGCGGCCGGGAAGGGAGTCAGATCTCCCTTTCCCGTTCCGCAGTTTCCTTCTGCGACATCACGTCCTCGCAGAAGGACACCACCCGCACGTCGACTCTGCGCTACCGACCATCTTCCGCACTAAGGCTGGCAGCGACAGATCGCCTCCTACTTCATTTGTGATGACACGGCGCCGCTCCTCCAAACTGCACACTCGGCGAGCGTGGTGTTGCGCCGTGTCCTCCCGCAATGGACGCAGTGGTGGCACCGGCGTCCGGCTCCCTCTATGCGGCACAGGTGCCCGAAGCAGCCGTGCCCCAGTGCTTGCGTCACCTAAATGACGAGGCCGTGCCTTCTCCAGCCAGTCGTCAGTACTGGCCGGGGAACTAACCTAACCTAACCTAACCTTTTTTTTTGCGGAAATCCTCATGGAATACCTCCGCCTGGGGAAAAACGGAGGGCGTGCCGGACTCTTACCGGCTAAAACCACCCGGTGTCTCCTCCGCACGTGCGCAGGGCCGCGGAATCAAATTCTTCCGCAGCCCCACACTGGTGCTGGCCCGGTTTGTCCGGGCCTCGTCTCTACGGGGTAGTGAGGTGTTTAACTACCCCGTGCACATCTGAAGGCGCGCGCGACACCCGCACGCGCCTCCGCGAGCCATCGGATGGGGGCGGGGACTTCAGGTCCTCGCCCCTGGACATTCATGGGGCCGGAAGAGCGCTTAGTAGCGCCCGCCCAGCCCCAGCGGCGGATCTGGTCTCTGGCTCCTCCACCAGCGAGTTTCGGCCGCGGAGGGTAGGAGGCGGCGCCTTGCAATACCGACACTCCTCTCCCCTCGGCCCCACCACCGCATCAACGGTGCGGCCCCGTCTGAGTCGCGGAGGATGGGGGTGGCGCATCGCCTGTACTCCTCTTCCTCCGCGACTCCACCTCGGCTGCAGCGGTAGGGTGAGCGGACCAACCCTACCGCAGCAGCCACCGAAACGCATCAGGGGCTCAACAAAATCCACAGGTGGCCACCTCCAGGCCGGCCCTACACCTCAGGCCAGCCAAGGGGTTCCTCTTTGTTCACCGTGGGTGACCAAGCCACGGCTACTAGCCCCGCCGACAAGGCGGGGAACCGTTCGGGGAACCTAACCTAACCTAACCTTTTAAAATCCTCATGGACTACCTCCGCCTGGGGAAAGGCGGAGGGCGTCTCGGACTCTTACCGGCTAAAACCACAGTGTCTCCTCGCACGTGCGCCTGGGGCCGCGGAATCAAATTCTTCCGCAGCCCCACTAGTGCTGCCCGGTCTGTCGGGCCTCGTCTCCTGCACGTGGTGGTGGTGTTCAACTACGTGCATCGCCTCAGAGGCGCGCCGACACCCACACGCGCCTCCACCTCAGGGGCCATCGAAGAGGGAGGGCGGGGTTTCCCCAGGTCCCTCGCCCTGGACTAATCATAGGGGACGGAAAAGGGCGTTGTCACTTGCCTCCTGCGCTCAGTGCGCCTTCTGCGGCCAGGGAGAGTCGAGATCTCCCTTTCCCGTTCCGCAGACTCCTTCTGCGACATCGTCTCGCAGAAGGACACCTGCGTCGACTCTGCGCTACCGACCATCTTCCGCACTAAGGCTGGCAGCGACAGATCGCCTCCTACTTCATTGGTGACACGCGCCGCTCCTCCCAAGCTGCACACTCGGCGAGGCGTGTGTTGCCAATGTCCTCCCACCAATGGACGCAGTGGTGGCACCAGGCGTCTCCCGCTCTCTATGCGGCTGGGTACTTGCCGAAGCAGCCGTGCTAACAGCCACTTGCGTCACCTAAATGACAGAACCGTGCCTTCTCCCGAGCCAGTCGTCGAGTACTGGCCGGGACCTAAAACAACCTAACCTTTTTTTTTTTTTTTGCGGAAATCCTCATGGGACCACCTCCGCCTGGGGAAAGGCGGAGGGCGTGCCGGACTCTTACCGCTAAAACCACCCCAGTGTCTCCTCGCACGTGCGCGCAGGGCCGCAGGAATCAAGTCTTCCGCAGCCCCACACTAGTGCTGGCCCGGTTTGTCCGGCCTCGTCTCCTACACGGGGTGGGGTGTTTAACTACCGTGCATCGCCTCAGAGGCGCGCGCCGACACCGCACGCGCCTCCACCTTGGGGCCATCGGATGGGGGCAGGGGCTGATCCCTCGCCCTGGACTGTTCATGGGGGCCGGAAGAGCTTAATAGCGCCGCTTTCCCAGCCCAGCGGCAGATCTGGCCTCTGGCTCCTCCGCCAGCCAAGTTTCGGCCGCGGAGGTAGAGAGCGGCGCTTGCAATACCGACACTCCTCTCCCCGCGGCCCCACCACCACCGCATCAACGGTGCGGCCCCGTCTGAGTCGCGGAGGATAGGGCGAGTGGCGCATCGCCATACCAACCTCCTCTTCCTCCGCGACTCCACCTCGCTGCGGCGGGCCGGTGAGCGGACCAGCCTACCGCAGCGGCCCCAGAACACATCCAGGTGGGCCGCAGGAACACGGAATCAGCCGCCTCAGGCCGGCCCCTGCACCTCCCGGGCCAGCCAGGGACCTTTTTGTGCGGGCCAGACGCGGCAGGCGGGAACCCGTTCGAGAACCTAACCTAACCTTTTTTTTTCGGAAATCCTCATGGACTACCTCCGCCTGGGGAAAGGCGGAGGGCGTGCCGGACTCTTACCGGCTAAAACCACCCCAGTGTCTCCTCGCGCACGTGCGCGCGGGGCCGCAGGAATCAAATTCTTCCGCAGCCCCACTAGTGCTGGCCCGTCTGTCCGGCCTCGTCTCCTGCACGTGGTGGTGAGGTGTTCAACTACCCGTGCATCGCCTCAGGGCGCGCGCCGACACCACGCGCCCCTCCACCTCGGACCATCGAAGAGGGGGGATTTCCCAGGTCCCTCACCCTGGACCCATTCATGGGGGCCGGAAAGGCGTTGTCCGCCCTTCTCCTGCGCTCAGTGCGTCCTGCGGCCGGGAAGGGGTCGAGATCTCCCTTTCCCGTTCACGCATTTCCTCTGCGACATCACGTCCTCGCAGAAGGACACCACACGTCCACGACTCTGCGCTACCGACCATCTTCCGCACTAAGGCCGGCAGCGACAGATCGCTTCCTACTCCATTTGTGAGGACACGGCGCTGCTCCTGCTGCACTCGGCGAGCGTGTGTTGCGCCGTGTCCTCCAGCAATGGACGCAGTGGTGGCACCAGCGTCCGGCTCCCTCTATGCGGCACAGGGCGCACCGAAGCAGCCGTGCCCCGACAGCGCACGTCACGAAACGACAGGGGCTGTGCCTTCTCCAGCCAGTCGTCAGTACTGGCCGGATCGCCTCGACAGTAGCGAGGCCGGCGGTGAGCGCAGAAGCGCCGCCATTCCGCCACCAAGACCTGACGGGCTCCTCTCGGCGCAGCGCGATCTGCCGCTGCACCGGCCTCGAGCCCGTGCCCGCTCTTCCTCGCGCCATCGATATAATGACGCGGTACATCCTCCTCTAAGTCCCAGGGTGGGGATCCGGCCAGGACGCAAGGCGCCTCGTGAAATCGTGCGATACCCGCGGACGACTCTGACGGCCATCGCCCTTTGCGGTTTACGCAGCATGGCGAGTGCTGGCCGTCATGTCCATCGCCCACACGGGGCCATACAGGCCATGGACCGCGATTCCACGTACAACCGCCTGCAGGCGGCACTCAGGTCCCCAGGTTGGGAAGCAACGTTGAAAGCGCGCCCGCTGCACCCATCAATTTGGGCGCCAGTCGCCGGAAGTGGGGTCCGAATTCCCATCGGCTGTCGAGCACCAATCCCAGATACTTCATGGTGGACTCGACAGCTATTCAACCCTGACCGATGTGTGATCGGAGGCGGCGCGCGTCGAGGGCCATGGAACTCGATGGCCTCCGACTTGTTGGACCACCTCAGGCCCAGGCGCCGGATGCGGTTCACCACTTGTGACACCGCAGCCGTGGCAATAACGCTGCCTCCCCTGTGCGAGCTCCCCGGGCGGTGACAAGCGTCGTCTGCATAACACGTCAAGTCGGCGCCCGACGGAGTTCACCTCTCAGCACCAGTCGTAGCCGATGTTCCACAGTAGCGGTCCCAAGACCGATCCTGCGAACACCGCACGATGACGACGACCAGCGCCGTCCGTCCCCGATACGTAACGCATCTCTCTTCAAGGTAAGCTATTGTGCGGCGGGTAGGAGGCACGCGATGGTAATTCAGCGCCTCCCGAATACAACTCAGGGTAGGGTGTTGAAGGCGTTGGAGATGTCTAAAGACACCGCCAGCACTACCCACCCAGGATACTGTCTCCTCCGCCAGGGCCCTCACGCGCGTAGCGTCTATGGTGGAGCGCCCGCGACGAAAACCAAATTGGTTCTCGTCCGGGTCCGGCCCCTCTCTGCACAAGTGGCTGACGAGGGCGATCTGCGATGATACGCTCAAAAGTTTGCCCGCCTCGTCAAGCAGCACTATGGGCCGGTACGCGGACGGTGAGTCCGTGGGGCGCCTCCTTCCTGAGCAGGACCAGCCTCCCCTCCTTCCACACACTGGGAGGCTGCCCTGCTGGAGACATGCCGTGAGCCCCTCAGCTGGGGCTCTAGCTCCTTCAGAGCCAGGACAGAGCTCGACCAGGAACTCCGTCAGGTCCGGGCGCTGTGTTCTTAGCGGAGTCGCGACACGGCCGCTCTCGTCTCTGCTTGCGTCACCTCAGGGACATCGGTGCTCTCCTCTTCTGGAGAGTCTGTGGCTGAGGCGAAGCCATCGCCGGGGAATGTCCATCTCGTTCAGGAAGAGCCCGATACCACCGCCTCTAACAACTGGGGTTGCATGCCTTGTGTTAGTGGAGGCGCAGGGACGCAACTTGCCCCATGCCCAACAGTGAGGCGCCCACTGATCCCGATCTGGGACCCCAGCAGCTCCTCCCTGGCACGCGACTTTGAGTCACCGATGGCCAGCCACAGAGTCTTCTTAGGACGCGCGGTACACCTCATATAGCGCGTCCTCCTCGGCGGAATCCCGTCGACGCCGCCTCCGGTATCGGGTGTACCGGCGACGAGCCACAGTACGCACGCTATGCGGTGCGCGATCTCGGCGGTCACCAGTACACCTGGTGCTTTGCGGACCGTTGGCGGACACGGGGCATGGACGCGTCGCAGATCTGTGTCATCGCCCCGCGAAACCGTAGCGCCACCGCTTCGACGTCGACAGGGCCGTCCGTCGTCGACTCCCAGATCCAGGACTGGACTAAGGCAGCTTCCTCAGTAGTTCCTGTCGATGCGCTGGCTTGCGCAACGCGAGCCGTCGTTAATCAGGGTTGTTGGATGGCGGCCGCTCGCGGACTGGGCAGAGACGTCGAACCGGATATATCGATGGTCCAGGCGTCTCCACCTCTACGGCGACACGCCAGTCGCGGACTCGGCTGGCGACAGAGGCTTCTGAGCGAGACGTCCACTATCAACCGCCCCGCTGCCGCGCACGTGTATTCCGAACCCGATTCAGGACGACCAGACCAGTCGTCACCGTCCACTCTTCTAGCACCTCGCCCGGTCGGTGACCGGAGATCCCCACGCCGATGACTTGGCGTTGAGATCTCAGGCACCAAGGCAGGACGAGGGTGATGGCGGCCTACGACGGCGCCCAACTCGACAGAAACCCTCAAAGTCGGCGAGACTCTTGTTGGGGAGAAATACGCCCTACAATAACGATGCCGCCGAACTGCAACAACCAGCCGCGGCCCCGAGACAGGTCGATCAAGTCTCGCCAATAATGGCCACCAAGCCGTCAGCGCATCCCAGCCAGTTGTCACGGGCGGGAATGAAGTACAGTTCGGCGACCACAGCCACGTGAATCGACCACTCTGCCATGCTCTGGAGTAGGAGATCCTGAGCTCTGGCACAGTGGTTGATATTGCCCTGGAGAAAATGGAATTGTGCCGTTACTGCATTCCATTCCCTCGGCAACGGTCCTGGGCCGGGGTCGGCCGCGGGCTGCTAGCCTGCAGGGCAGCGAGGTTAACCCGGCAGGCTTAGTGCTCCTCTTCTTTTCTTTTTCTTTTTGGCCTTGCTGGCAGGCGCCCCACAGGCCCCTCCGCCTGCTCTGTGCTCCGCTGGCCCCGCAGCAGAACAAGGCTGCAGTTAAGCGCCGCGGTGCACAGGAGAACCACTGTGGCCAGGCTGGCCGCAGCGATAACAGAGATCACTACGGTCAAGCCACGGCGGTGCACTTCGCCCGGACGTGCCCTTTCCAGGCACCGGAAGCACCGCAAGGCCGGGGCTGTAGCTTGGTCGCCGCCACCCAGCCTACCAGCAATCTGCCGCTATCGGCGATCTTCTTCGCCGACGCTACAGGGCACCGAACCCAGACCGCGCCGAGTCCGGTGGCGTCGGTGCGTATATGCCAGCCGCACCTTGTCCGGCGTACCTCTCCGCTTCAGCGGCCGCCACCACCTCCTCAGAGGTCACCGAGTCGTCAGGCCAGCAATCCGCACCTCTACGGTTTTCATTGGTCTGGAGACCCGGACGTCCTCAGGGTTGAGGACCTCCCTCATCTTGGCGGCCAGTGCATCCGCCTTTCGGCACTGCCGCTCACAGTACCAGCCACCTCGAACAGCCGCGCACCCGTGACAGCCTGCTTGGGTGACGGACTGAAGGCCAAGATCTGATAATTTGATCTTGGCCAGGCCTCGGCGATGACCGACTGGTACGTCACGCCACGCTCCGGCTCCGGGCTGCAACGTTAGCGTCACAGCATTGGACCGCGGAACATGCAGCCGGTCTCTTGCGACCGCCTTTGGCGATCCGCCGCGCATGTTTAGCCGTCTTTGCGGTTCCACCTGGGGCGCATGCAGCTGCTGCGGCCCTTGGCGGCTTTGCGGGCCTTCTTGCGGCCGACTTTCGCCAGGTCTCACCCTTAGACCTGGCGGTCGTGGGCTGGTCGCTCGGAGGCTCCTCCGCGGGCTTTTTACCCTCCGCAGGCTTCCCCTTTTGAGGCGCAAGTCTCGGCGGCTCCTCAGTCCTCCGCGTGTCAGCCGCTAAAGGCGGACGGAGGATTTCCGCCGGGAGACGCCGAGTGCCTCCAGCCGAGCGTTAACCATGCTCCCGCACTGGAGCATGCAGAGCGGACAATGCGCTCGACCTCTTCGTCGGTACGAGGCTTGCCGGTCGCGGTGCGGGAGTCAGGGCCACTACAGGTGCGGCATCGGTGGACGTGCGTCGCTGTTGCTGCTCGCTTAGCGCAGCGACTTGCCGCCGGAGGTCCTCCAGGTCATTTCTGGGGCGGCTGTTTTCCTCCTGCAGCTTTGCGACCTCGTCAGGGCCGTCCTGTTGAGGAGGACAACCGCCTCCCTGATATCAGCGGCAGCCTCCTTTAAGCCACGGGTGAACGTCCCTTTCAGGCTGCCGGACTTGGTGGCAACCTTCAGGACTAAGTCCACCCCATCTAGGGCCAGCTGGCTCAAGGCCACCGCAGATGGCTCTCCCCCTTCCGCTGCAAGAGCAGCTCGTCGCTCGCGAGCGCGTCGGGCCATTTCCGATACTTCGTCGGCCGCGACGGCTTTGCGCTGCTCCCTCTTGGCGGCGTTGAGCTCCGCCTTTGAGCTCCCCAGCGAGGCACAGCTTTCACCGCCATCGCCAGGGTCCTCCGTAGTGAACCCCATGTCACTTTCTGCTTCACTAGCCGCCGAGGTATTGGAGCACACGAACCGTCCGTGCTTATCCCTCCGCGGCTGCGAAGCACTCGCCCCTCTCGATGCCTGTCGACCCTCCCGAAGTCGGCAACTTGGGGCCAGCAGGCCTCATCTGAAGATCAGCACACTGGACGTTTCCGGAAGATGTCACGCGACCGATTTCCACCGCTTCAGTATCCGATCCAGCCTTTTTCAACCTCTACTGTTTTTAGGTATTATTTTTTCCATTCTTATCCACGAGTGTGGAGGATAAAGTCCATCCGAGCAGCGCCTCGCTTTGCCCGGATAAGCTATGCGTAACCCGTCAAGGGTGTCGGCGGACCACCCCGACAGGGCAACGCTAACGACTGAACATTTACCCATCAGCCATGCACGGCTCCTCACGGCGTACGCCAGGCTTCGGGTGATTTTTAAAGTTATCATCCTCGCGACTCCAGGCGGTTAAGCCAAGGCCCTCGGCCCCTTAGGCGCCGCGAGACGTGATCCACGACACGCCAGAGGATTCCGAGGTTCGAACGGTGGCAGAGTTGATACAGGTTCTTCCATGCGTGCCCAGAGTCCGGGTGAGGGAACACTGAGCCCATTCAGTTTCCTTTTTACAGGGTGTGGTCCTGAAAATCCCGCGATTACGGGTTGCCCGGCGTCGGCAAAAGCTGAGTGCATCTGGCACCTCACCGCGCATGTCACATTCTCTGTTCCTCTCAACGGAGAGGATACAGGAAGCAACTAGTAGGCCCTCCATCATCTAAACAAGCCCTCACTCAGCCAGTTTTGGTCGCGACGGTTTCCCTTACCACCCATATCTGAGTGGCGTTCCCCACCACCTGGGGACGCGCCCGATGGGAGCTCTGGCAACTCCACACGGGAACCTAACCTAACCTAAACTAACCTTTTTTTTTTATTGCGGGGGGAAATCCTCATGGACTACCTCCGCCTGGGAAGCGGAGGCGTGCCGGACTCTTACCTGCTAAAACCACCCCGGTGTCTCCTCGCACGTGCGCGCGGGGCCGCAGGTTCAAATTCTTCCGCAGCTCCACTAGTGCTGCCCGGTCTGTCCGGGCCTCGTCTCCACACAGGGTAGTGAGGTGTTCGACTACCCCGTGCATCGCCTCAGAGGCGCGCGCCGACACCCGCACGCGCCTCCGCCTCGGGGCCATCGAAGAGGGGGGGCGGGGACTTCCCCAAGTCCCTCGTCCCTGGACCCATTCATGGGGGCCGGAAGAGCGCTTAGTAGCGCCCGCCCTCGCGGCCCCAGCGGCGGATCTGGTCTCTGGCTCCGCCGCTAACCAAGTTCGGCCGCGGAGAGGGAGAGCGGCGCCTGCTGAACGACCTCCTCTCACCCCGCGGCCCCACCACCACCGCATCAACGGTGCGGCCCCGTCTGAGTGCGCATTGAGGATAGGGCGAGTGGCGCATCGCCATATCAACACTCCTCTTCCTCCGCGACTCCACCTCGGCTGCAGCGGTAAGGGGAGCTGACCAACCCCTCACGCAGCAGCCAACCGACACACATCAGAAGTGGGTTCGCCAAGCCCACACGGATTGGCCACCTCGGGCCGGCCCTACATCCCGGGCCAGCCAAGGGGTTTCTCTTTGTTCACCGTGGGTGACCAAGCCACGGCTACTAAGCCCCCCCGCCACGACAAGGCGGGAACCCGTTCGGGGGGGGAACCTAACCTAACCTAACCGGAGTCGCGCGTTATACGCCGAAACGTAAGCATCGTTTAAAGTGAGTAAATTTTGTGCTATTGTGAAGTGTCATACATCAAATTGTGTGTAAAAGTGTCAGCTTTACGGTGGTGATAGTGGTTTTAAGTACACGATTTCGCCTGAGTGGCTTTTTGGTGAAAAACCTCAGATTTTCAACAAAATAAGTTAATTTTTATCTTTTCTTAAACGCTGCAGAAATATAAAGCTGCAACATATTCTTTTAATACACTAAAATTTGATTGCATGTCGCACATTTTGAGACTTATTCTGGATTTTCCGATAAAAAATTACAAGTTATATTGATTTTCTTGAAACCACGTGGCCACGTGTTTTAAGAACAGAATGAATGCAGGCTATATCTGAGTATATCTCAAAAGTGCTTATAACGCGCTTGTAAAACAAGTTTAGAGCACAAAAATTGGATTACTCTACAAAGATTTTATAGCAAAAACCAATTATTTCTTAAAATTAAAATTTTTAACACTCTATAATTCGAAAAACAAATCGAGGACATACATTTTTTATTTTCTTAATTTGTGGTATTTTTAGTATAAAATTCGAATAAAAAATTCAGGTACACAACAAAATTTTCTAAATATTAGAATTTTCTGAAAAAATATGTGTCACGGGTCACTTTCCAGTGATATCACAGGCTTATAAAGTGGTTATGAGGATGCAAGATAAAATATTATTTCAATAGGTCTTTTTTCAAAAAAAATCGGACAAAAAATTTAATAGATATTGAATTTTTTGCAATTTTTGGAATTTATTTATATAAATAATTAAACAAATAAGTTATTTGCACAAGCTCGTCGAGACCTATTCAACGATACCAAGGTCGACAGGTCTAGCTCTCACCGTTGCTGAGTTACGACAAAATTTGTATATTGGACGCCATATTGAAAAAGCCACCAAAATTTCAACTGGTGATATCTCGGCAACCATTGGTCGTATTACACTGAGGTTTTCACTATACTTATAGTGGTGACATTCTTAATATTAAAAAACACAGAAATCGCCCACCTTTTCAACCGACATAACGGTGATCATCACTGGATAGCTGACCGCGAGCTGAGCGGATTGACTCCAAACTCGACTATTCTAAGTCAGTAGAACGGCAGAAAAACAAGTTTTAGTTAACGTCTGCCATCTTGTTCCGCCATCTTGCTAAGTTTTAAACTGCAATAACATCGGAACAGTGGGTCGTAGAAAGTCGCGGTTTCAGTAAACTTAAGAGCAAGTTTTGCTCTATCAATGCACATATATAGCAATACCTAACCTTTTGTCGGCCATTTTGGAAACTTCAATCGTTGATATCTCTGCAACCGCTTAACATAAAGTATTAGAGTTTGGACTCATTCATTTCGGCTTGGTCTGCAGATCGAAAAAAACCTAGTAGGTAATTAATAAAATAAAATAAAATAAAAATGTCCGGAAAATCAGTCGCCGCTGGCACCGCACTTACCAAGCTAAGCTTGCCGCAAAATCAACAAAGGTGAGCCGTCACTAGCGCGGCCCTACGAAAGAAGGTTTTTCTTCAAAACGCGGCTTCTTCCAGTAAAGTAACTGAAGTTGAAAGCAAAATTTGGATCAGGAGGCAAATGGGATGTCAATCATTAAACTAACCAATCTAACGCATCTTATACTCTCATTGAAGAATCTTATGAGACGGCCAGTGTACACAAAAGACAGGAAAACCCATCGTTAAAAAAGTTTGATTCAGATGATAACAGTTCAGCGGCACAATACATGGAAACGGAGCTAGAAATACTGGGTAAATGCAAGCATGCGCGTACAGACGACGAATGTCTGATGCTGACAGTATACTAAGCGACAACAGCAAGCGATCCAGTATACTAACCCCAGTGTATAAACGAGCCGGTATATCCATGGATCTTGCTACCCAGAGGGCAAACGAATTCCTACTTTCTGGTAAGGAAGCCTTAGAAAAGGCTGTTAATATAAAAAGGGAATGTAAGACTGAGGTACACGAGTGCCTCCAAGGTTTATATGAAATTGCACTATCTTTATCCGATTCCTGTTCACGTCACCGTTTAGCTTTGGAACAAGAACGATGTCGTGCCGCCAAAATAGTGAGGATCGAACGGGCAAATAACAAGCAGTTAGTTGAGATACAAGCAACCTACGCTAATAAATTGGCAGAAACCTACGACATTGTCCAAAACACCTCTTAGACAGCTGAAGCAATACGTAGCTGGCTCAGCTATGAAATGGACGAACCCATTAAAGCTATTAGCCGAATTCAACTTGAGGTTCATGGATTGGTAGCGAAGGCACTACCAAAATCAAGCACTGTGGCTTTAACTCCCCACCCCGGAAACTGCTCAGAAGATCTAACCCAAGTGAAAGAATTAATCACTGAAACGGCACATGAATTGCAATCTGTACACGTCACAATTGAAAAATTAGCCGACTCTCTAAAAGAGATAAAAGAGAAATCACTCCTCACTGATACAATCCAGACATCTTATAACACCCGTATTGAATCTGTAACAATTCGTATCCAAGAACTGCAAGATATGATTCGAGACCAACAGACCAGACCGCAGTGCCATGAGGAGAATATAAATATGCAAACAGAAATTCAAAAAATAATTAATCCTGTTGTTGAGATGATCAAAACCCTCCGAGAAGAGACAATCGAAACAAAGGATTGTTGTACAACTCATATGGCATTTCAGGGCAATACAGGGTTGAGCACGGAATTGGCAATAGCCGAGATCAAAGACAAAATCAATGACATCAGAAATCCCCAATATGCTAGTCCGTCACAAAGACTTAAGGGCAATGATGAAAATAGCGCAGAAGTTACTACGCATACTAGCGAAACAACACAATTCTCCCAACCACGCAGACGAACCTATGCGGAGACAGCCAGTATGCCCCGATATGCTATGATACTCGAGTCTGTTGACCCGCGGCTCTCAGTGAGGATATAATAAATCAGGTAAGGAAGGATGTAGATCCAATCGAGGTTGGGGTCCGTGTAAATAAAATAACTGAACTTAAAAACCAAAATTGTTATCAACTGTGACTCAACAAGATCAACAAACACTAAGACCGCCATCCGAGACACCTGTAATAAGCTAACTATGTCAACACCTTCAATAGAAAATCCACAGCTCCGGCTCATAGGTGTAACTACAGATTGACTGACGAAAAACTAGTAAAGGCTATATCAAACCAAAATAGTAAACTCATCAGACCTCCAGAGAACAAAAAGCAGTCAAAGTCCTCTGTCGTACAAAGGGAATCCGAGAACTGCAAACGTCATTCTCGAGTAGCACCTCAAATGTGGTCAAAACTGAGGGATCAGAAATTGCGCATTGGATACCAGATAGTGTCTTGTATTGACCAGTCTCCATTAACACAGTGTTACAGATGTCTAAGCTTTAATTATACGGCGATAAACTGTAACAATAAACTGTGTTGTGGATATTGTTCAGAGGAACATGACTAGGAGATGCACCAAGCAAAACACTGTCCCTATGTGCCGTAATTGCAGAACTCACAAAGGAAAACACCGCCCACCAGCATATAGCTCCCAATGCCCAGAATGGATTAAATGGGATAAAATTGCGAGATCCTCTATCTCGTATTGCTGAGAGTCAGGTGACACAACATCCTCCACAATAGTTAAAAATTGTCTAGCCTCAAACACAGAAATAAAAATAGTTCAGTATAACCTGGATCGTGGGCGCGTGGCCACACAAGAGTGTTTACGTGCAGCCACGATGCGGGGATACTCAATCATTTTGATGCAAGAACCCTACGTAGGATCAAAAGCACACGTTACTGTAGGGTCTAAGTACCGAGTTATTCAGAAAGTAACAAGCAACAGTTCAAAACCAGTAAGATCGGCAATCATTGTCACTAACCCAAACATCCAATGTACTATTAATCCAGATTTGTTAATATAAGATATATTAGGAGTAACACTTAAATTAGGCCATATTAAGATTGGACTGATCAACATCTACCTACACGAAAAGGGAGACATCGAGGAAGAAATGTCAACGATCAAGCAAGTCATAACATCAATGGACGCCAATGAATACTTAATAGGAAGATGCAAATTCAACAGCATCTGGTGGGGATGCGATGCAGATGACATAAGAGGAACCTGTATAACAGAGACATTGGCTGAACTAAACTTAGAAATACTAAATATAAAATTTTGACTCCAACGTTTAGTGCTTACAGAATGGGCAAAATTTATTCGAGCATTATCGACATCACCGCTTGTGCAGCTTCCCTACTACATCGAATTAAAGACTGGAGTAGACGATACATTTTGTACGCTTTCTAACCATAAGCCTATCCTCTACCAGATAAAACTCGAGAACATATAACTAGACAAAGTAATCAGCGTCACAAGGAAATACAACACTAAAAAAGTAAATTGGGTTCACTTCAAAACAGAATTGACAAAAGAACTAGAAGAACAAGGTATTAATAGAGATAAAATTACAGAAATAAAAACAGTGCAAGAACTGCACAATATAGTTGACAACTTCATGGAGCTATAATATCTATAAGCGATCAAATAATACCATCTAGGGGAAAAAAAACTAGTAAAGCACCAGTCTGGTGGACCAAGAACTAAATGAACTAAAAGCAGAAATGATTAGAAGAAAACGTAGAATAAGGAACACATCCGAAAAGAAAAGATTATGTCATAGACCAATATTTAAAAACAAAAGAACTATACGTGCAAAGAATTGAAGAGGAAGCAACAAAAAGCTGGAAAAACCTATGCTCAACGGAAGAGAAAGAAAGCGTGTGGCAAAGAACTCACCGCATTCTGAAAGTATGCTCCAACAAAGAAGATGATAAACTGCTCCGAAATACAAGCGGCAAAATATTATCTGAAAGAGAATCAGCAGAACTTCTGGCTGAAACGCTTTTCCCATCAGATATCATTAAAACTGACACCGAAGATCATATCGTACTACGGACCACCACTCAGGAACTAACACTAAAACTAAAAAACTCTAACATAGAAATAAGACCATTCACTACGTATGAAATAGAGCATATTCCAAACATGAGCCAAAAGCCACAGGAGGGGACGGACTAACTGCAGATATATGCCAAGCAGCATATAAAAGCAAACCAGATATTCTACTAGCATTGTTTAACCAATGCCTTCACCTCGGATATTTTCCAAAGAAGTTTAAGATACACAATAAAAATCTTACCGAAACCTAATAAGGAAGACTATTCTGTTCCCAAATCTTACCGGCCTATAGGGCTTCTACCAGTGCTAGGAAAAGTATTAGAAAAGCTGCTCGTTAATAGAATACAGTGGCAACTTGGCAATGAAATGAAACTGAATATCAGACAATATGGATTCACACCACAAAGAGGAACTGAGGATGCGCTGTACGACGCTATCACACTTATCAAAAATGGGCTAGATAAGAAAGATATAGTAGTATTGGTGTCACTGGACATCGAAGGCGCATTTGACAATGCGTGGTGGCCAGTGATAATTAACGAACTTCAAGCCAAACAGGTAGAACCGTCAATGCTAAGGCCTGAACAGCCTTCCAGGTCCTCAATTTGGTCATCTCCGACAAGATTAACATAAAATTCGTGGGCGTCTTGAGGTATGAGATGCAAAATACTTTTAAGGTTCTTTAACTTTGCGTCAAAATGGTTTTCCATTCGGCCAAAGGTTCCATCACCTCCTTAGATATCTCAAAACTTGTCCTGCCTCGAAGACTCTTTTATGTTGATCTATTTAAAATCTTCGGCGAAGCTGCTTCTCATTTATATAATTCATTTAATTTTTCATAGCATTATTTCTTTATGAAACCTTTTTCCGTCGACGGTCTTTTTTCTATTTGTTGTGTTTTTTTTCTTTTTATTAAGCGCTTCACGTTGTTTCCTATCCTTTGTAAAATATGCTGTATAAAACAGGAGCCTACTTATTGTGCCCCGCAATGAAATTAATTTTTACTGCCAGTATGGGTGCCTAAAATTATGTTTGTAGGTATGCGAGGCAACGGCAGGGTCTTTTGGAGGTCAAAGGTAAGTGTCAAATTCAAATTCAAATTCTTTATTTGAATTCTTTATTTTATTGTCTCTACAAAGGTAAAAAGGTCTTCCGAGGCAAGGTTCATGTCATTTTTAAGTTGATCTTGTAGAAGAGCTGCTTTTTCATGGTGCGCCTTTTCGTTTTCTTCGATTTCCAATTTTTATTCTTCGGTCGCAAAAAGCTTTTTATTTTCAAAAAAGTCGCACTTATTACAGGTATCTTTTTTCAAGGGAGTAGTACGCAAATTAAATTTTGTGAAAAAAATAGTTTACTTTCGAACGAGAAATTATCTTAAAACCTGACTTTTTTGTTTCTTCACAGTAAAGATCGTATATTTTGGATAATGTCATATCTGGTCTTAAGTACTTTGCACCTTTGCATTTCTTACGTCCATAATGAGAAATGTAAGTTGGCAACTTTTTGATCAACTCAATCACAAATTGTACACTTTCCGGAGAGGATTTATTGTGTCCAGCATCTCTTCTATCAGTTATTTCGTTTGTAGAACGCAT
The DNA here is from genome assembly GCA_029286625.1 of Parnassius orleans. Taxonomy (NCBI): domain Eukaryota; kingdom Metazoa; phylum Arthropoda; class Insecta; order Lepidoptera; family Papilionidae; genus Parnassius; species Parnassius orleans. Next base: position 78,581 of record JAGSMP010000916.1, read on the forward strand.
TTTTTGAAGAGATGTATTTATTATCTTCGTCGAAGTTTGTAAAGTCTTGACGAACATGTCCCTGCAAACGGATACACCTTCTAGTGTGTACTCTCTAAAATATGTCTTCTTTCTGTTAACATTTGCTTTTTTATTTCACCATAAAAATGTGCCTCTGAATTATTACACACACCTTCATTGTTATTGTTAGTGTCTGGAGGGGAATCTATATTTTTTTAGGCCGTTGTCTCAGTAAGTCCATCATGATTTATTATCATTGATGTCGCAGCTAATAGGAGTTCTTTTAGAATAGTTTTAATAGCTCCTTCACCTTTTAAGTTATCAGGCATAGTGACAATAGCTTTAATATTAATGGGTGAATTTGAGGAAGGTGTATAAGAAAAACGTGCAGTAACATTTGAAAACTGTTTATTTCTGGTTTTTTATTTTAATTTAGTGGACAGAGCAACCACACGCTAGAAATCAATACAAAATATAACACTTTAATGTTGCCATACAAAATATTAATTATGTAATAAATTTTTAGATTATTTTATATGTTTAGTTTGTACTGAACAGCAGGTAAGTTTAATAAATTAAATTATTTCAAATACAGTAAAAATTCCGTAATATTTTTTTATAAATCTCAAATAATCAAACGTTTTTAAATTCAATTTCTTGATATTTCTATTTTATCAAAAAGAACCACGTTACATTAGTTTCTGCCTAGTTGCAGACGCAATTAATTAAAACAAAGCCATGTGTGGTGCTGCACAAAAATACAGCTAACATTTAGTTTCTTTTGCAAACTAAAACCATGCGACATGATTCCTTTAAAATAATCAAAGCTTTAAACCAGAACCACGCGACTTGGTCCCTTTAAAAGACTCTAAGTTTATTTTGCAAACTAGAACCATGCCACGTGGATCTTTTAACAAAAACAAAGAATTGTGTATTCGAATTTTTACTACGTAACCATGGAACATGGATCGCTTTTGCTTAATAATAAACTGTAGTTTTAGAGTTGGTTCCTTAAGTAGTTAGTGATAACTCGAGAAATAATTGTCATATCACTTTGATCTTTACAGACATGATAGAAGGTGCATTTTTGAAGCATCCTACGTACTTAGTTCAAATTTGGTAGGTTTTTGGGTTGGTTCCTTATTGCATAAGTATGTCCATTTATTTTGTGCTTTTAAAATATTGTAATAAAAATCTCTGATTATTATTATAATCAAGTGTGTGAGAAATTTAGTTTTCGAATATTGTGTATTTGTACAGCTATCTTTTTGAGCCACTGCAAAAAACCGATACAGTGTCCACTCACGACGGCGATTGACGCCGAACTAACTGAATGAGTGACGCAGTCTCTATTTAGTAAAAAATTAATTCACACAAGGCTGCTAAAACACCAAATATATCGACATTTCGCAGCCGAAAAAAATTAATTATAACTAAACTAAACAAAATTAAACTGCCATTTACGTTCAATGGCTTCCATGATAGATGAAGAGTTTTAAAAATAGATTGAGTTGAACAATGTGCTACACACGATAACTTTTGAACCTTGATATTTTCAAAAGTTATCGTGTTTACGAAGCCATGCGGACTTGATAAATCCACACCATAAGCCACTAAAACCCCTTTTTTATGTAAAAATAGCAATTAATCGATTTAAAATATATTAATAAGTTCAACAATCATTTATCTTTCTGACAATGTGCTTTTTATATCACTTATATGTACAATATGATTGCTAGATACGATTTCATGCGACAAAACGTTGGAATCTTAATTTTTAGCCCTAGTAAGCAAAACAACGCTAGCGCTTACGGCATTAATATTTAGCGATATCTTTTGGCAATACTCTAATGGTGATGATGGTAACCCAACTTACATGAGCACCACTGCTGGCACAAGCTCCATAGCCACAGACTCATCTAGCACTACCACTACATATGGTAGTAAAGGTAAGGATGAATACTAGTGTATCTTATGTGGGGCATTCTACACCAGCCGCAACATGCTCCGACACTTCAGGACTAAGCTTGGGAATTATATGGACGACTATTGCTAAGCTAAGCTTGGGAATTATGAATGGATCAGTAGTACAATTGTGTTTTATTATTAGGTGACTTAAGTTGTAATTAGTGTTCTGTAATTAAAGTGTCAATTTTGGTAATTCACTCGGCAGTTTTTAATTGTCTCGAACCCCAAGTTCATAACAGACTATCGCACCGCGTCTACGATGCCCAATCGATTTGAGGCCTCCTGAGCATTTCCTGACAAATGTAAAAGGAGTCCATTTCAACTTCATTAGATATAATCGAGATTAAGACAGCGAATATGGCTCACAATCGGACTCCTCATAATTGTCTGTTAATCATATAATATGTATAATAAAGCTAATATATAATCAGCATAATAAAGGATGCTGTAAAATAAAAAAATAAACAGTAGGGCTGGTAGTAGGGCAGTAACAAAAAAAAGAAAGAAAAACCACGATATCATTAAGCTACGTTGAAAGTGAAGCCGATTTTTATTTTTATTTCTACTAAGTCATACGATAACTGGTATTTAATAAAATTTTACAGGGATTTTTATTTGTTACCTTGGAGTAGCTTTAATTAGCGATTTTAGTGCAAGACATCCTCCGCTATAATAATTTTGCACATTAATTAGCGAAATTAAATAGACTCTTTATTCTAAACAGAATTCTTTGGCTACTTAAAATTTACTCCTAATTTGATCCTGCATTTAAACATTAGAAAAACGAGCTAAGAGCTAAAAACACTGTTTCGTTTCCGAGGTATCTCTTTTTGCAAATAATTTTTTGACTTTCAACTTCTAAGTACCATCGAGTTAATGGTATGGCGAAGTAAACATTTCAATTATACAGTATTATGATGACAGGCACGACAAAACAATCTAAAAAATTTAGATCTTTATCGAAACAGAAAAAACGAAAATATGTTTTTTTATAGGATAAGGGTAACAAGCGAGCATACAGTCGCCCTGATGGTAAGTGGTTGCTGTGGCCCATAGACATCCATACTATCCTCGTTTGCGAATCAAAATGGAGATGCGTTGTCAGCCGTGTGAGGACTAAAATAATGCCTCTTTTCCAGTAAAAAGGGTCTCCGGTTCTATGTTCTTACCATACGAAACACAGCAGAATAAAGCTGCTATTTTACGCAAGTATTCTGTGAGAGCGTGGTACTTCCCCGGTCGACCGACCCATTCGTGCTACAACTATACAATTAATATGCTACAATAAAGTAAGATGTAGTAACTGAAAAATTTTGAATAGTTTATTTTTTTCTATTCGTTAAAAGTAAAATATTTGTTATACTCAGAAGTAATTGCGAGGGATCTGCATTCCTTTGAACATTATTCCAATATGGTTTACGCTTATTTACATTTTAAACTTACGAATAATTTTGGCATCTCGTACTTTCGCAATGTATGATTAATAGCTATAACTTTTGTTGTAATAGTGTTAAAAATAGTCATCAAAATAATTTTAATTTATTCTTATTAATTATTACTAATCGACTGCATCTACGTAATACAACAATTCCGCATTACCTGACTGACACGAGTGAATGAGATATCGATTTTACTGTACATCGAGCTAAATAATATATACAAAAGGAAGATTAAAATAATGCTGTCTAGGACCTATTGGTGATGGCTTTTCGTTATCATTTTCACCACACATCCATTAAATAAAAGTCCACTGCAGAACAGAATCTCTCCCATAGGAGGGATTTTGCCATAGTTGCCATGCTTGGCAGGCGAGTTGGTGACCACAGTTTTTTATAATTTTGGGCTGTTATCAGGAAGATTCTACTGCTCATCTCCTGTTTCAGTTTGGCACTGTCGCCTCTTACGACACCCATACAACGATATAGGTTAGTGAATGTTCTTACTACACGGTTAACGGTTAACGGTGATAGTTCATCGTGTGATAAGTAAATAAAGTGCGGTTGACAGCTTCCGATTATGAGTAAGTTGAGATTTCGGAAGAAGACATCATAAGGATCAGTATAGGGAGAGTGTGAATGCAAAACTTGTACCAATTGTGTAGTTACTCTAAAGTCTGCTATGTGCAAACACAACATTCGGTTACATGTTGGACGTACGCGTTAACGGTTGTGGCGTATTGCATCTGAATTATTACATAAATAAACAAGGAGACAGCCTAATGCCACGTCTTGAAGTGAACTACGACACTATACCATCTGATTGTATGGATATGATTTTGGTTGAATGTATGAATTAAAATCAGATTACTAAATTTTAGAAACTCACCAGAAGACTTCATAAAAATTAAACCAGGCTTAAGATTCTTAAAGAATAAAGCTGTGTATATTTTAATATCTGCGAAATTTTAAAGATAAAAGCTTAAAATTTTAAATATGTTCCCTCTACAAACAAAGATAAAATTATTGAGATCGTTATACCTTCTGTACAGCGACTGTACAGCGGTGATTACAGGCTTTAAGAATCTTAAAAATAGGTTTTAAAAGAGAACAGCAATTTAATCCAGACAGCCTTAGTTGTTTCTCTATTGGCATTTAGCAAGATATTAAACTTAAATGTATGCTTATTGCACATATTTTGTTTATTGTATATTCTATTTCAATTATATTTTATGAGTATGATATTTTAAAACGAAGATTGTGGGATTCATTTTAATGATTCATTTTGTAAAAATATTTATATGGCTGAATAATATATAAGCCACTTTGAATATTAAACAAGCAGCAAATATATTGAGATAGATTGTTACTATTAAGATGAAAAAATATATTTATAGTATTTTCCCAAAATTTACGCTAGTTTTGCAGCATCGGGTTTAATACAACAATGTAAAATAAATCAAAATCTCAGAAATCCGAAGCCTTTAAGTTGAAAGTTAGTTTTAGGTGTCCACGGCCAGTTTCCATCGGGTGGGCTATTAGCTAGTTTGTTATATTAATGTTAACAATATCGTGATAATGATTATACCACCTCGCCTCGAGTATGCCAAATGTAAAATTACCAAGCTGACAAACGGAATTAACATCTAACTTGCAAGGTGACTCGATAATGATCAGTCAAATTAGATTTAGTGCAGAGAACAACAAAAATAAATAAACTGAATTAAGCCTGGAATTCAAAGTGGAGTAATTACTTTAATATTCTTATTTTTTATTCTTAGCCTTCACAGCCATAGAAAAATATTTATAGTCTTAAAAAAACGGTTAAAGGGTCATATACAGCAATAAGTAATTGCGGTAGTTCAATCTTGTAAGTTTATTTATTTTAAATCATCAAATCGCTAGTAGTGGTAACAACCCTGTTGACGATCTTCATTACCGTGGACATGCCACAAAAATTAAACGCGTGTGACACGTTTTAAAGGTACCCTCGTCTATTTTCTGACACATGTGACAGTACAATGGCGACGTGTCAAGTGTGTCAATATTTTACTCGCAGCGTTAGCTATTTCTTCGAGTACAAGGATAACTTGATGAAAGCTACTTTACAGAAAATAAGTATCGAGTTTATAACTATACTACATTAATGCCGTGTTGAGACTTAAAAGTCTTTTACCTATATTTTAGCACGTCGTTATTTTTAAAAGTAGATTATGAATAAAACTTTTTGAGCCTTTACTTAAAATATGGCTAATGAAAAAATCGTGAAATTTAAAAATCTCAGAAATTATTGACAAAAGATTTGCGGCGTTAATTAGGAAACAGTTTTGTGGTGTGTAAGTGCAGGTTCAAATTATAAGTATTAGTTTACAAAAGACGTTGGTGACTATTGAGTTTCGCTAATTAGTAAGCTCAATTCTGAAAACTGACGGTCAGTAATTAAGGATAGAAAGGAACAGCCGTAAAAATATCTGAAATTTATCTAATTTTTCTTCGTAGTACATATGAACGAGCGATGAGTGATATTTTCACTACATTAGAATTTAAAATTATGAAAACAAAAACAATAATTGATAAATGTTTCTTGCCTAAATATATAATTTAATTTAATTAATAAATAATATGACAATATATAGTGCAAATAGTGAGTTTACAGTGGTGTGTCTATACAGCGAAGAGCTTATAATAAGAAGTGAAGTAAATAATCGTATCTGTTTCCCGATGTGTCTTACCTAGTTTGAAGATCACCTCCGCCCATCCTCAATTGCGTGCACTATCTCCACCATTTATCCCAGCATCACTACTCCTAACACCACTAAATTGGAAAGACACCACTGACGACAATACGACACGTGTTTTGTCTCTACACGAGGCATCTTCAGGTGTAGTAGACTCCGCTAAGTGAGCGACTCATATTGTTTTTAATGATCTAGAAATTTGAATATTTGTGTTGAAGCCTCCAACAACTCAATATAATTTGGAATGCACATTCCAAAATAAGTTGACAATATGTTTTATTTGTTTTGTAGATGAAATAATGAAAGCAATGAAAAGTATGAAATCAGGTAAGGCAGCCGGATATGATAGAGTATCACCGAAATGCTAAGGGCTGAGAGGGAGTGGTGGCAGCAGGCCTGCTGCACAACTTTGTTTAATTTATGTTGGGAATCAGCGGGTACCGGAAGACTGGTGCAAAGCCATTATAGTCCCAACATATGGAAATGAGAAAAATTTGGGATGTGTTGGATTTAGAAAGGGATAAAAAAATGGATCAAGTCTTTCCATGCATGATTGTGGAGAAGTTTTTGGCCAAAACCAGAAAGTTTTTGTGCGTTATGGACTTGGAAAAGGCTTA